>JANHAO010016745.1:0-14245 GCA_026873985.1 Saraca asoca
TAGAAGTTAAGGATTTAATAATTCAACTAAAAGTGTAAAACCTACAAGGTAAAAGATATTCATGATGTTAGAAACTTACCAGCATAAACATTGTTTGAGGCACTATTAGTGACCACTTGAACCACATTGTTTGGTCCAATCTTTTGGACAAATTTATCAAGCAATTCAAACATATTTTTTCTAGTTTTAGCAAAAGATGAAGCATCAATAGATTTCATGAAGACAGTTCCCTTATGACTATTGACTAAAGAATTAATCAAAGTTCTTTCTCTTTTATCTTTCCAATCATCCACCATGATAGAACAACTTGTTTTAGAGCCCGTTTGTTTGGGTTTTTTTTTTTTTAAAAAAGCTTTTTTTTTTTAAATAAAGTACTTTTATGTGTTTGGATCAGAGTTTTAAAAAAAAGCAAAAGCAACAAAAAAGTAAAAATTTGACTTTTTTTGAAGCTTCAATTTGCTGCTTCAAATAAAAGTCCTTTTAAAAAAAGCATTACATAAAAAATTTTTTTTTTTAGAGCTCATCCAAACGAGCTCTTAGCCCACTTCTCTTTGTATTCACTTAAAATTTTGTGTGTGTGCTCCAACTCTTTGTTAAGATATGAAACTCTCACCTCATGATATGTAGGTGGTTTCATACAAGGATTATATGCACCAACTACCTCAATCATGATAGCAAAACTAGGATAGTTGACAGCATTGAAGGGGATTCCTGCATCATACATCCACCTTGAAAATGTTCTAACTGCTTTTTCCCTTGACTCCTTTTTGTAAGCATCATCAATAGTTATTTGTTTCCCTTTTGCATTGTTTCTTTGTTGCACTACTTCTTTTGGATCCAAAGTAAAATATGAATCCATTGGTCCTTTAGCCTTTGCCGCCTTCTTTTGAGGAGGGGGAGACATAACCCTACTACTTCCTCTCTTTGAACTTGAAGTTGAAGTTGATATTTTCTTTTGCTTATCACTGCTACCACCAACAATATCTTATTTATTTTCATCTTCCATATCATCAAAATCCTCAAAGTGAAATTGGTTGTTGGCTGCCAATTTTTTTTTGACTTTTGAGTGCATTCTTTTGTTCTTGAAACAATCTAATTTTATCTCTAACATGGTTAGGACAACTTAGATATTTTGTTGTATTTCTATGCCCTCCAAGAATGTGCTGCTTGAATCTTGTGTTACCATCTTTTGTTACTTTTTTACAAAAAGTACAAACAATATCATTCTTATTTTTTGAATCCTCCAAGGGACAATATTTCGAAGTAACATCAGACATTTTGCACCCTTAAAAAACTGAAAAATTTGACCTTTACTTTGTTCTGCACTTCTGGCTTTTGTGTTTCTGGTTCTGAGATAGCTTTCTGCTCTGTGTTCTGTAGCTTCTGCTTCTTTTGTGTTCTGTGTTTCTGCCTTTTGCCTCCAATAATTTTCCTGCTTCTTCTGTGTTTTGTTTCTGCTTCTGCAGTCAACAAAACAAGGTAAACTATCACTAATATGGGCCGGGATGCTGTCTTCAATGGTGCTATTGCCTCCCTGCCCTCGATGCCTTTCCTTTGGTACCTCTGCTTACTTAGATGCTCCTACCTTTGCGTCTGTTACCCTTGCTGCTGAAGCCTATGCCTCTATCTATCCTTGTTAAATGAATGCTGGTGATTCAGGATCAACGAATGGCTCTGGATCAAGGTCGGACAAAACCGCCCATCCAGTGGTTTATCTCTCTACATGCCCCTGTTTTGTGTTTTTTTTGGCTTTTGTGCGATGTTGCTGGCTTGCTGCTCTTCTCTCTGTTAGTTTTCCAAATGGAGTTCGATGTTGTTTCTTTTTGGCCAAAAGAGACTCTTATGTTAGGGTAAGTAAGCAGCAGATTGGAATTAGGCTGGGTACTCTCATTTTGGATAGGGCTGGGTTAGATGACACTCTTCCAAAAGGCGCATATGGCGCGCACCATGCTCCTTGTGCCAAGGCGCAATTGGCGAGTGCCATTTTGAGCCAGGAGAAAAACGCCACGCCTCACTTGCTGTGAGGCGCAATAGGCTATGGCAATGTGCCATGCGTCATGGTGTGCGCCGTGGCACGCCATTTATAACTATGGTCTGACGGGTTGCCTTGGGATTGGTTTAATTTTGCTTAGAATTGGTACTAAAAAGGAGAAAAGTGGTATGACCTGGTAAGGGATTGGTCCGAAATAACCAAATCCGACAAGAGCCTGGAACTGGTAAGTGTTGGGCTAATGGATTAACCTGTTAAGCAGGTAATAAATAATTAAGATTAGGTTAAAGGTTTATACAGCACACACACAGTCACTAAAATAATGTTAAATAACTTTTAATGTTGGATTAATGAGTTGATATATATTTAATATTGTCAATACATATATCACATAAATTTAATTAAAATAAATAGTTACATTTAATTTTAATAAAATTTCTTAAAAATTAAAAGAAAATTTAATAAACAAAATTGCATTAGAGAATTATGATTATAAAGTTAAAAAACTTGCATAAATAATAAGTTATATTTTTTTATTATCTCTAAATTTATTTGCTTGCATTATTGAATCTATATGTTCCAATAGAAACTTATATTTTCAATATTAGTTGTACCTAATATTAATGCTAATAATATTTATTAATATTTTAAGTTATTATTCAAATAAAAAAAATATTAGTACACTTTTTTTATGGCTAAATTACATAGAACCCCCTTGAACTATAGGCCTTGTGCAATTTACCTCCTTGTACATTCAAGCTTAGCAATGTGCCCCCTTAAACTACCAATAGTGTGCAACTTACCCTTTTCTTTTAGAATTTCATCAATTTTATGACTCAACCTATAATGCCAAAACCTATCAATCACATCATTTCCAAACCAAAATTATTGTATAAAATTAAAGTTTTTATTTAAATTGCTTTAATTTCTACTCTATACCTCTTTTAAAACCGAAATAAGTTGCATAACTTGTATGCTTTTATATTATATAACTTTTTAATATAAACCATTTTAATGGTGTTAAATATTTAAGATTTGAATAGTTTATACAAAAAAATAAAATATATTATATATATTAATTTTAAATTAAATTTATGATAATAGTAATTATAATAATAATAGTGGTGGTGGTGATGGTTGTGGTCATGGTAGTGGTGGTGGTGGTGGCAACGACGACAACGATGATCATAGTGGTGGTCGTCATGTGGTGGTGGTGATAATGGTCATGCTCATGGTGGTGGTTGTGGTTGCCATGGCGGTAGTCGTGATGGTGGTGTTTAATCATTGTCATTGTTGTGGTGGTGGTGACGTTGGTATTAATAGTTAGTGGTAGTAGAGTAGTAGTATGTAAAATTGATTTTTAAAATGTAATGGTTAGTTAACCCACCTGAATGGTTAGTTTTGATTTGGGACTGGTGCTGTGACACTTGACCTGACCTGACATGGTAAAAAAAGTATCTCAATCTAGGACTAGTTTGATGTATAGTTTTTGCTTGTTGTGCTAATCCTATAGGGTTAAGTCAGTCCTTTTTGACAGGTCTAAAACTGAGTTTGAAATTGTGTGGGAAAATATCGTGGTAAGCCAAGATACAATAATTTGTGATACTTGTTTAAAAAGTTAATGAAAAAAAATTCAAGTAATTAAATAAAACAATTAATTAAGTGAATTATGGGTATAATTCCAAGATTTTGTATAACTTAAGGCTTCAATTAGAAGTTTTCAAAGTTGTGGGAGGAAAAATCCAATCACCCCATAGTTGGAGGGGTTAAGACAAAAATTTGTGATACTTGTTTAAAAAGTTCATGAAAAAAATCAAGTAACTAAAAACAGTTTACTGACATAGGCAGAATACGACTTTTATTTCCATAGTGAAATGGTAATAATGGAATGGCTTCTGTAGAGAATAATGGATAATATTATACTTCAGAGCTGTTTTTTAGTTCCACAGATATGAGACACTCGACATTAACATAGTCATAGTTGCAACAATAAGTGAAAAGCATATAAGTTTTACATGTAAGTTGTTATAAAAGAGGAAAAGTAATGTATGAAAAAAATGTACTTCTGACGAATTTTCGAGTGGTAGTGTTTTCAACCATTGTATTCACTTGTTATTGCAAGCTATAACTTGTTTTAAACAGCTTATGAAAAAAGTGAGACTCCGTGTTAAAACATAAACACTTGCCTGCTGGAGTTGTTATTAAACCCCAAAATTACCTGGGTGAAACCGCTCTCCTTTGGCACTCAAGAAAGCTCCCATTTAATTCTCTTTCAATGGTGTTAATGGTTCTTTAAACTCAAATGGTTCTTTCTTGGGTTTTTGGCATGCATTTAATATTTCAGCATAGCATTGTTTTACTTTCTTCTATGCTGATTCTCACCTTGATATATTCTTATGCGAAGAATAAGTCTTAACCAGAAAGAAAAGAGCATGTTTTTGTATTACTTGTAAGTCTTTTTTCAATTTTTTGGTCCAGAACCCTACAACTATTGATTTGCCATTCCTTAATTCTTTCTAGAAAACTAAGGCTCTATCGAAGGTTAAACTTTTTGTTTGGACTGATGTTTTGAACAAGGTTAATATTAATGATACGTTACAAGTGACCTCATAAAGTGTCGTCTCTGGATATGTTTGATGTGTTCTACAAGTTCAGAAACGAATAGTCACTTGTTTCTTCATTGCAATGTGGCTTGTCAATTATGGAATAAGCTTTTTTTCTTTGTTTGGGATTTCTTGGGTTTGTCTAGTTACTTTGACACTTTCTTTTCAAGTAGATATGGTTCCTTCGGAAATAACAAGGAAAAAATTGTTCTTTGGGAAGTGGCATGACTTGCAGTTTTATGGTGTATATTGTTGGAAAGGAATGCTAGAATTTTTAAACAACTATTTCATCCTATGTTTTTGGTGTGGGATATGATAATGTTTGTGGCTTTGCTGCATCTTAAAGCTCGTGGTTTTTTTTGAGGGATTAGCTTGACTGATTTGCAAAGGATTGGGAGTCTGTTTTAGAACTTTGATTGCTTGTTACCTATGTAACTTTTAATCTCTAAGTTTTTTCTGTCTTTTGAGGATGGCTCATCCTCTTTATTTGTAATCTTTTCCTTCTAATAATCTTTTCTTTTTCTATCAAAAAAAAAAAAAAGGAAAAAAAAGGGCATTTTTTGTAAATACTTTTATCCTCAATATTTTATTAGTGTATTTTGGAAACGTTGAGTTTTTAGAGTACCTTTCTACCTCTCTAGAAAAGCTATTGCTTATACACATGTACCTCATCATTCTGTGTTTTATCCTTTTTTTTTTTTAAGGGGATTTATATACTGACATGTCATATCTGTTATTTATCATAGGAGTCAACTTACCCATGGGCGGAAGGTTTTAATGACACTAGAGATAATGGCAAAACTTGTTCAAAGGGTAAATGTTGTGTAGCCTTTGGTTGCTGACATTTTTTTTAATGGTTCAAGTAATAATTGTTTGATGTTTTTCTCAAGAAAAAATATTTGTTTTATCTGATGACAATAAATTTTATGTTTCGTATCATGTAGCTCTGTTTCTACTTAAACTCTCTAATATGTAATAACGAGCACTAGCTTATTGAAATTTAATCTCTATTAATGGTAACCAGGAAAAATCAGTTTCAGCAGTCATAACTTCTGTGGCAAATATGATACCTGAGGTTTGGTTTCTTTCTCACTTGGAAATGTTTTTTCTAGCAAATTACTGCACTAGACCACAATTCTGAGACTTTTCTTGGAAGGCTGCAGTGAAGTGAGGTGTTTTCAGGCAGCTATCAGTTGATTTTTTGATTCTTCCTCTATAAAAAGGCTACAGCTTGAACTCTTGATTCCCATATTTTTTTTTTTAATTTTCATCAATAATTATATTTTATTGCTCCATGAATCGTTGACATGGGTCAGTGGGTGTCTCTGTAAAGATTATTGACGTGGGTCTGTTGTTTAACAAATGCATCAGGTGCTTTATAGTAGTAATAACACATGCAGTGAAGCATCAGAAAAGGAAGAAAAGAAAAACCTCTGGTTGTTTTCATTCCAAATGTCATCTTCCGTTGTTATTATTTTCCTTTTACCTTCGTCTTCTTTATCTGTCTAGAAGTTGCTTTGTTTGTTTCTTCAATGATATTTCTGGATTAAGTGTAATTTTATATTTTTGATCATGGTTCTGCTAGATTACTGATTCAGTTATCATTTTGCCAACTTGAGAATTTTGGTAAACTTCAAATCAACTCTTTCGGATTCACTTATCTTCTATGGTCTGGCAATGGATTTCCCAACATTCTACTGCTTTTATTGTGAGATAAATTTGCGATGCTGAGTTTATCTATGACATATTGGTTTGCTTTTGAGGAGAGTGAAGAGGGCAGGGTGTTTCAGTGATGTTCTGTTTATGCACTTATGTTATGGTGTATTTTGCTAGAAAGAAATTTTAGAACTTCTGGTGACCAGGTTTTATATTTCTTCAATGATATTTCTGGACTAAGTGTAATTTTATATTTTTGACCATGTTTCTGCTAGATTACTGATTCACTTATCATTTTGCCAACTTGAGAAGTTTGGTAAACTTCAAATCAAATCTTTCGGATTCACTTATCTTCTATGGTCTGGCAATGGATTTCCCAACATTCTACTGCTTTTATTGTGAGATAAATATGAGGTGCTAAGTTTATCTATGACATATTGGTTTGCTTTTGAGGAGAGTAAAGAGGGCAGGGTGTTCCAGTGTTGATCTGTTTATGCACTTATGTCATGGTGTATTTTGCTAGAAAGTAATTTTAGAACTTCTGGTGACCAGGTTTTTTTTCTTTGGGTTGGGGGGGTTTCTTTGGTGGAGATGCAGGGAGATTCACGTGCTCTTCTATGCTAATGTATTTTCTCTTTCATGTTTCTTTTTTTTTTTTCCTTGTCTGACATTTTTCTTTCAGACTTTCCTAGGAGACCTAATCGTCTGGTTCTGTACCTCTTTTTCTGCCTTCCTAATAAAGTCTCTTTATAAGAAAATTTGTTAGTTTGGTTAAAGTTTGAACATTTCTGAATGGCTCATTTAAAAGTATTCTAACCAAGTATAATTTTTAATGTATGTTGAATGTTGATTTATTTATTTGAGCTGTTAATTGTAGAAATACCTTCTTGAGCAACGGGCAGTCATTGATGTTGATGGTGGGACACTGCTGAATGAAGACCAGGACATCAGATCTGTAAGTATTTGATAATAATGGTAAATCAACTTGGGCGGTTGGCATAATTCTATTTATCCCAAACAGCTTAAAAGAATTATGGTGATTTTATCTAAATTTTAAGCAATTTCATTAACATTATGCTTTAAGGGCTTAGTATTAGATGGTTAAATATTTAAGCATTGCAGGTTTATTGTCCCTTTGGGATAGGATTTTTTTTTTTGTTAGGATGAAAATAGTAATTTGTGAAGGCAATGGATGTTTGAACAGAAAATGGGGTTTACTCTCTGAATGAGATGAAATTACATATTTGGGGTAATATCTGATGCTTATTAATTGTATAATGTTGTAGATTGTCCTGGAAATGATATTTCTTAGAAGCCAACAAACAGGTTGGAATACAAAATGGTTTAGAAACCTGGCTTTTCTAGTAATATGGGCAGCAGCTATGAATGATTTTATACAGTATTGCTCTTCCTTGTGTTGTTTGGGTTCTCATATTGGAGAATGCATGCTTTTTGGAGCTGATGGAGACAAAAGCCGCAATCGCAGCTTTGTAACTACATAAAGTTGTGATGAATCAACGAATTAGCTCTAATAACTCTTATTAAACTTTAGGTTTACTTTATTGGATAAAGGTTATATAAATAATATTACATTTGGTATGAAATATAATCACAATTCATTAGGTTTACTTTCTTGAATAAGGTTTTAGTTTAATATCTTGGATTTTCAGCCCTCGCTTCACTACTCAAGTTTTTAGGTCGAGTGGCTCCTTGACATGTGTGCTTTTGAAGAGCATATAAGAAATTCATTTGTTAAAGAATGCGGACTATGAGTTTTGAGATTGAGTTATACTTATGACACTACTGGTTTGTTTGGGAATAAGTGAAATGGAGGGGAAGGAAAGGAAATGGAGGCGCTTCTTTTCAGTTATAGTTAAGTTTTTTGAGGATAGCCCTCACTTCCCTGTGCTTCCTCTCTATTTTCTCCTGTCCAAACAAACCATACAACTGTTATCCATTTAATGGTGGCAACTCCTATGGAGCAAAATGAATTTCATAGGCTATGTATGATATATAAGGTTTGATGGTACTATTTTAAATGGTATAATTTAAATATATGATTTTACACCCTTTCTAATTTCATGTTGAGTTTATTCTTAACCTGAATCTTAGTTGTCTATGGTTTTGGTGATTACTTTTTCCTTCAGGTCCTTCAGTACTTGTTGGATGATGTTAGTGAGTTTTTGTCTACTAGACCCACTGAAATAAAAGGGGAAAGGGAAGCAGTATCAGAAGAAAAAGGTTGCATTGGCATTCTAAAAGCATTTATTGATTACTTATCTGAGCGCGAGAGAGAAAATTTTCGTGCTCGTAGGAAGGACAATGAAAATTCTGTCACTTTGACAACCATTCATCAGGTACTTCTGTCTCATGTAGTATGTAGTGGCATGCCTTGACTCAACCTTTGATGCAAGTTTGACCTTCTTTGAAATGCAGGCAAAGGGCTTAGAGTGGGATGTTGTCTTCATAGTAAAGGTATGTGAGAAAATTAATGCCGTATGACAAGTTTAATGCCTTTAGATGAAAATTTTTCTTTGTACCTTAGGGAAAATGAGATGTTTATCAAAAGAGTATAGTTGAAAAACAGAGAAATTGATATTAGGAAAGGCTTGAGCAATTGCTTCAACCAAGAACTCTATTTATACATACAACACAATCAATTAGAGTAATTAATCTTGATTCTAACCTTACTATAAAAGGAAGAAAATTACAATTAGAAATTAACAATCAGCTTATAATCAATCAACTAAGATAACCTCCTAATATATATATAATTCTAACACTCCCCCTCAAGTTGGAGCATATATGTGATATGCACCATGCTTGTCACATATGTAACTTATTCTTGGACCTCAGAGGGATTTAGTGAGTGTGTCAGCTAATTGATCATTGGAGTTTACAAATATGGTGTTGATTTCTTTTGCGAACCTGATGAAGTGGTGATCAATATCAATATGCATCCTTTCATAAAAGACAGGATTATATGCAATGTGCAGTGCTGATTGATTGTCACACACAAGCTCCATGGACCCAAGTTCATAGAGTTTCAACTCCTAAATCAATTGTTTCATCCATAGGAGTTCACATGTGGCTAATGCTATGGCTCGATACTCAGCCTCTGCATTGAATCTTGCCACCACAATTTTGCTTCTTACTTTTCCAAGAAATAAAGTTACCTTTGATTAGAATACAATAAATTGAAATAGAGTGACGATTGCTTAGAGAACCTACCTAATCAGCATTAGAGTAGCCAACAATGGGAGTGTACCCTTTATTTTTATATACTAGACCTTTACCTATATTTCTTTAGATGTATCTAAAAATTCAAACCATTGCATCCAAATGAACATCACATATTGAGTTGAGGAACTAACTCACCACACATATAGCAAAGGAAATATCAAGTCAAGTGATTGTGAGGTAATTTAATTTTCCAACAAGCCTATGATATCTTCTTGTATCTGAAAAAGGTTCTCTATCATGCTTGTCTCACTTAAAATGTCGAGCATATTTCTGTTAGGAGATAGAAATACCGGAACAAGATTGAGCCACCTCATTGGCAAGAAAATACTGAAGTTTTCCCAAGTCCTTTGTTTGGAAATGATGAAATAGATGTTGCTTGAGTCAATCAATTCCATCTCAATCACTTCTTGTAATAACTATATCATCCACATAAACAATGAAATATATGGACTGAGAAGTAGATGAATGATGATAAAAAAAAACGGAGTGATCTTCTTCACTTTGGCACATGCTGAACTCTTGAATAACTTTGCTAAACCTTCCGAACCAGGCTTGTGGAGATTGTTTAAGGCCATATAGAGATTTCCTCAGTTGTCAAACTAGACCAATCTCCCTTTGAGCAACATACCCCAGGGGTTCCTCCTTGTATACTTACTTCTTCATGGTCCCCATGTAAAAATTCATATTTGATATCCAACTAGTGCAGATGTCAATGATTAAAGTTAGCAATAGACAAAAGTAGATGAATTGATGTAATCTTGGTGACAAGATAGAAAATGTCACCATAATCAAGTCCAAAAATGAGTGTAGCCTTTACCAACCAGTTGAGCTTTTAATCAGTCTATTTTCCCATCAAGACCAACCTTGATAGTGCATACCAAGTGACAATCAATAGTAGTTTTTCCTAGAGGTAAAGGAACTAGATCCCATGTATCACTGATATCTGAGGTTGCTTTCTCATCAAGCATCACTTGACGCTGCCCTGGGTGAGAGAGAGCTTCTTGTACAGGCTTAGGAATAGAAACAGAAGACAAGGTAGAAACAAAGACATAGTGGGATGAAGATAAACGATGATAACTCAAGAAATTAGAAATATGATAAGGATTACTAGTGAAACGAGTACCTTTGCAGAGTGCAATAGGACGATTGTTAGGAGGATCTGAGATAGGAGAAGCCATTGGATCAGGCGGTGAGTCAACATGTGGATCTTCAGTTATTTAAGGCTCAACTGGATGAGGGTGTTGTTGATAAGTATAAGGGGCTTGTCCTGTTGAGGAGTTGATGGACTTGAAGAAAATTGTACTAGGTTAATGATTGGAATGGATAAAACCTCAATCAATGGAATAGACATCCAGATGAAGAGACAAAAGGAGATGTCTCAAAAAAGATAGCATCAACAAATATAAAATATTTATTTAGACTTGGAGAATAGCACTGGTACCCTTTTTGTAACTTTGAATAACCCACAAAAACACATTTTATGGATCGGGTTGATAATGTCTTTCCCTAGAGTAAGATCATGAACAAAACAAGTGGATCCAAAAATGCAAGGAGAAAGCTTATAAAGAGATTCTGTTTGGTACAATATAGAATAAGGGACTTGATTTTGCAAAGCAAATGAAGGCATGCAATTAATTAAATAACAAGTAGTTAGGACAACATTACCCCAAAAATGAAAGGGAACATTCACATGCAATAAGAAAGTTCCTGTAGTTTCAACCAAATGACGGTTCTTTCTCTCATCAATTCCATTTTGCTGTGGAGTGTGAGGACATGTTGATTGATGAATAATACCCTGTGACGACATGAAAGAAGTAAAAGATGCAGAAAAATATTCACGGACATTATCTCTACGAAGTGTGCATACAGATAATCGAAATTGAGTACGAATTTCAAATACAAAGGATTCGAAAATTGAGAATAATTCAGAAAGATCTTTCATTAAATATAACCAAGTGCAATGGGAATAATCGTTAAATGAAAGTAACAAAACACCGGAAACCTAAAGTGGAATTGATATGACTAGGACCCCATACATTAGAATGAACTAAAGAAAAAATGACTAAGCTCTACTATAAGCTTTATTTGAAAAAGAACTACATATATGTTTCTCAAGTTGGCATGACTCATAATTTAAGGACTTCAAATTTGAAAGACTTGGAACCATCTTCTATAGTTTTAGGAGTCTTGGGTGACCTAGATGATAATGGATTGATTCAGGAGAATCTGTAGTAGCACAAATAATTGAAGATGTAGGCTGAATGTAGTAGAGTGCTTTTGACTCATGCCTTAGACCAATCGTCTTCCCTGTACCTTGATCTTGAATAAGAAAAGAATTAGCAAAAAAGGTTACAAAACAATAAAGAATATGGGTAAGTTGGCTAATAGAAATCAAATTGAAAGGAGAATTGAGCATGCAAAAAACAAATTGTAGATATAGGGAAGAAGAGGTTTAGCTTGACCAATACCATGAGAAATTGTTTTGGAACCATAGTCAAAGTAATTAAAGGCAAGGATTTAGTATTATAATCAAGATTGGTAAAAAAGAATTGATTACCAGATATGTGGTCAGAAGCTCCTAATCAAGAATCCAATGATCAAGAGATGCAAAATGAGATAAGCAGACTATAGAATTACCATTGTACACAATGGGTGTAGTATGTATCTTCTCCTGTTTGGATGCCTTGTATTGAAAAAAATCTTAGTACTCCGGTCAGGGAAGATATAACATTGGTTATCTGAACTAGAGTCATTCTGAACAATATTGGTAGATTGGAGACGTCGGTCATGCAAGGCAAAACATCTATCTCGTGTATGTCCTGACTTGTGACAATAAGTACATTGGAACCGAGAACACCTTCCTCGATTTCTTCGACCACCACTAGCCGTATTAAGGTTCAGAATTTATTTATTTATTTGTTTTTAAGGTTTTGTGAGGTCAAGAAAGATGAATGGCACATGAGGCTGCAACAGTGGCTGGGTCTAGCTGATTTTTGCTTGTTGAGTTTGAATCTGGGCTTGGTTTTTCAAAAAATTGGGTGTTGGATGGTGACTTGGGAAAATAAGGGCTGTTCGGTCTTGTATGGTGAGTTGTTTTGATCAAACGGAGGTATTGTAAATAGTGGGTCTAAGACAGAGAATGTTGGTGACAATTTGTGAATTTTGATCAAGTGATTTGGTTGAAGGGTTGAAAAAATGGTAGCAAAAAGTGAGCAAGTGGCTACAGAGGATGCAACAAAAAACAGAAGTGAATATAGAAGAGGAGGACTCCAATGCCGAGTTGAAAAACAGAGAAATTGATATTGGGAAAGGCTTGAGCAATTGCTTCAGCCAAGAACTTATTTATACATAGAATATAATAAATTAGAATAATTAGTCTTGTATGAAAGGAACAAATACAATTTGAAATCTTTAACAATTAGCCTATAATCAATCAATTACGATAACTTCCTAATATATACAATCTAAGATAACTTCCTAATATATACATAATTCTATCAAGTATCTTCAAGTTACAAAATATTATATATTATCTTTAAATAAGTTTGCAAGTAATATTTATTTCAATTGTAGTCTTTTGCATGTAATATTATACTTTTATGACTTACTGAACTGTGTACAATATATTTAAATTATTCTATATTCAATTTTACTAAATTTAATAATCTAAAATTATATATTGTTACATGAAATGTTACGGTGTATAAGATTTTAATCCATTTATTAGTTTACATTTATTGATATAACTTAAAAAAATTTTAAACCATGCATCCTACGGGTGATTATTTAGTGAATTTGAAGATGTTGACCATGAGAATTGTTATTAATAACTTTGTGATGGCTATTTTTTATATAGTGTAAATTGTCAAAATTTATTTATATTATATTACTATTTAGTGTTATTTATTATATTCTCCCATTCCTGTCATGAGTTTATCACGAGTTCCATTGTTGACATTTATACTAGGTTAAATTATAACATGATACTTGAAATTAGAGATTTTGTGAATGGCTTGAGAGAAACCTTAGCCAGAAAAATTTTATTTATACTAAAAGATATAGTTAACAAATAAAACTCTAATACCTAGTCTAATAAGGAATAGATTACCTAATCTAATAAGGAATAGATATAGATAATTACTAAATAATCTAAAATAAATAATTACTTGTTTTATTCAAATAATTCTACACTCCCCCTCAAGCTGGAGCATATATGTCATATGCACCAAGCTTCTTACAAATAGAATCAACCTTTGGACCTCGGAGAGATTTGGTAAAAATGTATGCTAGTTGATCATTGGAATTGGTAAAGGAAGTCACAATGTCTCCTAACAAAACCGTTTCTCGAACAAAATGACAATCAATTTCTATATGTTTGGTTCTTTCATGAAAACCGGATTGGATGCAATGTATAAAGCTGCTTGAT
Organism: Saraca asoca; assembly: GCA_026873985.1. NCBI lineage: Eukaryota > Viridiplantae > Streptophyta > Magnoliopsida > Fabales > Fabaceae > Saraca > Saraca asoca. Next base: position 13,919 of record JANHAO010016745.1, read on the forward strand.
TATCACAAATGAGTTTCATAGGTCCTATTTCACAAAACTGTAGCTCTTGGACTAGTTGCTTCAGTCATGCCAATTCATAAGTAGTTAGAGCCATAGCACGATATTCAGCCTTTGCACTCGACCTTGCAACTACAGCTTGCTTTTTACTCCTCCATGAGATCGTATTTCCTCCAAAAAGGACCCAGTATCCTGAGATGGAACGTCTATCACCTGGTGATCCTACCCAATCAGAATCTGTGTATCCAACAATTTCAGTACTTCCTTTGTTTTCATATAACAATCCTTTTCTAGGTGCCTTCTTGATGTATTTGACTATTTGAATCACTA
>JANHAO010016746.1:0-14256 GCA_026873985.1 Saraca asoca
ATGCAAGATCAAGAATGCAGATGCAAAGAAGAAGCAAGAATAAAGAAAAGATGTAATAACTTAAAGAAAATAAATAAAGAAAGAAGAATATACATGCAATATATTGAATGCAAGAAAGCAGAAAACAGATGTAAAGAAAGCAGAATAGATGAATGCAAAAGATGCAAATAAAAGAAAATAATAGAAGTAGAAGTAGAAGAAGAAGAAGAAGATGAATAATAGAAGAATAAAAGAAAGAACCTCTGAATAATAATGCAAAACTTCGCAATAATGGAAACAAGAAAGCTTAAAAGGACCATATGAAAGAACACCTAAAATAAGAGAAAAGAAAGAACTAGCCTAAACTTTAAAGAAGGATTCAAAAACTATGAGATGGGATAATATAAACTGATTACAAGGGCCCTATTTATAGCCTTTTTACATGTTCACCACGGCTATGCTCCATAACATAGGCTAGGTGTGCTTCATGAGAAAGGATTTATCAGTTTGGCCATGTCAGCATGCAACACGGCTTGACCATGTTCTATAACATGATCGTGTTACGTGTTGTTCCTTAACAAAAAATTCTTCAATCTTCAGACAGACTCTAACATGGCCTGGCTGTGTTCTAGAGCATGGTTGTGCTCTATGCTTGCCTTAGAATTTCTTCAAATTTTCTTCCGTGCTCTCTTTACAGCACCTAACACGGCCTGGGTGTGTTCCATAGCACGGCCGTGCTAGGTGTTTGCTTCATATTTTCCTTTGATTTTTGCTTATTTCTTCCATGCAATCTTCTTGTATCTTTTCCTTGATCCAAATGCATCTTCATTCTTCAAGTTTCCTTCTTCTTTTCAGCTCTTTTCATCATCCTGCATGAGAAATAAAAATCGAGAGTAGTATTTAGAATAAAACATAAAAATAAGGCAAAAACATTAAGAAAACATAAAATACTATTAACAAAAATGAATTGAAATTATCTTATTTTCATGTACTTTTTCCCATTTATCAAATTTCATCCATTTTGCATATCGATAATTTGACTTCCCTTGTCCTTTCAAGTGATTCAAAGACTCATGATTTGTATGGATGACAAATTCCTTTAGCCACAAGTAGCGTTTCCATGTCTCAAAAGCATGACCCAAAGCATAAAATTCCTTGTCATATGTAGGGTAGTTAAGGGCTACTCCATTAAGCTTTTTACTAAAGAATACAATGGGACATCTTTCCTGCATCAAAATAACTCCAATACCAAGTCCTAAAGTATCACATTTAGTTTCAAAAGCTTTGCAAAAATAAGAAGAGTAAGTAAAGGGGCAAAAGTTAATTTCTCTTTAAGCAAACCAAAAGCTCTCTCTTGCTCACTTTCCTACTTAAATCTCACATTTTTCTTCACAAGCTCAATTAAGGGTATGATTATGATGCTAATATCCCTCACAAACCACCAATAGAAACTAGCTAATTCATGTAAACTTCTCACCTCACTCATAATTTTGGTGGTTGGCCAATCTTTGATGGCCTTCACTGTCTCCTCATCCATTTCAATACTATTACCACTCACCACATAACCAAAAAAATTAATTTTCTCTAAACTAAAAGAACACTTATTTAGATTCGCATACAATGTTTCATCTTTCAAACATTGCAAAATACATCTCAAATGCTCAACATGTTCATATTCATTTTTGCTATACACAAAGATATCATCAAAATAGACAACCACAAATTTTCTAATAAAAGCATGCAAAACATGATTCATTAACCTCATAGATGTACCAGGAGCATTTGTCAAGGCAAAAGGCACGACCAACCATTCATACAAACTATGGCTAGTTTCAGAAGTAGTTTTCCATTCATCTCCTAAACTCATTCTAATTTGATGATAACCATGCTTTAAATCAATTTTAGAGAACATACAGGATCCATGCAACTCATCCAATATATCATCAAACCTAAGGGTAAGATGTCTATACTTTATAGTGATTTTATTGATTAACTAACAATGAATACACATTCTCCACGTTCCATCCTTCTTAGGCACAAGCAAGACTGGAACCACATAAGGACTCATGCTCTCTCTAATATAACCTTTAGCCATAAGCTTCTCCACTTGTCTTTGAATTTCTTTAGCCTCTTCAAGGTTTGTTCTCTAGGCTAGCTAGTTTGGAATAAAGGCTCTAGGAATGAAATCAATTTAATGTTCTATTCCTCTTGATGGTAGTAAGTTGTAGGTCACTTCCTTGGGGAACAACTTTTGATATTCTTGCAAAACCAACTCAATGGCACTAAGTAAATCATTAGTTTCATGATTAAAATACAAAATAACACCTTTACACACAAGATCTAGCATAGGCTTATTACAATATAAGGCTTGCCTAACATCACTAACCTTGGCAAATACACTTCACTTTCTTTTTTCTTATTTTGCATTTTCTCTCAACTCATTTTTCTTACTCTTTTTCTCCACTCTTGCTCTCTTTTTATTAAGTCATATTTTCTTTATTGTTCTCTTTTTTCAATTAATCTTGCAAAATTTATCTTGGGGTGAAGGGGACAAGAGTAATGGACTTATTGTCCTTCATGAAGCTATACTGGTTTAGGAAGCCATCATGGATTACATGCCTATCAAATTACCAAGGTCTTCCAAGTAACAAATGGGTAGCTTGCATGAGAACAACATCACACAAAACTTTATCATGATATTGCCTAATATAGAAGGCCACTAACACTTGTTTTGTCACCTTAACCTCCCTACTTTCATTCAACCATTGTAACTTGTAAGGAGTAGGATGGTTTAAGGTAGGCAAAAACAATTTCTCCACCATGATTGTACTAAGAACATTAGCATAACTCCCCCTATCAACAATCACATTGCAAACCTTTTCCCTTTATATGGCATCTGGTGTGAAAAATATTCTTCCTTTGCTCTTCACTCTCTTCCTTAGCTTCGGTATTCAAAGCTCTTATCACAACTAGTGTTACTCCTTTAACCATAACTTCTAGCACTTCATTACTCTCTTCACTACTTAAATTAGACTTTTCTTCCTCATATATATGTTCACTAGCTCTTTCAACCTTCCATTACCTTTCATTATCATGACTCTTTTGTTAAGGCACTCAAAGGCATAATGGCAATGACCTGAGCACTTATAGCATTTGATATTTCTTTGCTTTTATGGCACTTCCAGCTTGCCTTTGCTTTTTAAATCTTTTATTTTAGTTCTTGAGGAAATTTCAGCTATGGACTTCTTGTATGATTTGATGTTTCTTTACTCTTGTTCCTTGTCCCAATTTATCTTCCAAGAGGAACATGATTGATGAGCAAACTTAGAAGAAGTCCTTCTCTTGATTTGTTTTTTCACCTTCATAGACATATGTACCATATCCTCTAGCACCACATAGTGTTGTAGCTTAACTATATTAGTAATGTCTTGATTTAAACCATGGAAGAACTGAGCCATAGTAGCCTCCCTATCCTCCTCCACATTTGCCTTTATCATTTCTACCTCCATCTCTTTATGGTATTCTTCAGCACTCTTGAATCTTTGGGTGAGGCTTTGAAGTTTTGGGTAATAGTAGTGTGACAGGACAAATCTCTTCTTCATAATTTTCTTCAATTCTTCCTAAGTGGACAAAACTTTCTTAAAATTTCTTTTTCTACTTTGCATAAGTTGATCCCACCAAATGATAGCATAATTTATTAATTCCATAACCACCAATTTCATCTTCATTCTTGCCTAGAAATCATGGTATAGTCATTTTCATGTTATGTAGGCTAGAATCCACCCTTTCCCTTCTTGATCCTTCATGTCTCATTCCCATGTTGCTTTTATATCTTCTCCTCTCACTTTCTTCGATCTTATAATGTGAAATGGGCAACTCTTCTTTTCACCCTCATCTCTCCGATCCCCCTCATTACTCTCATGTTGGTCATTTGTTCTTCTAGTTCTTGTTTCATGATGTTACCTTTTATTTTCCACATTTTAGATTATTTCACCAAGGCCATGAATTTTCATATTTACTCTCTTAAATTGTTGTTACACTTAAAGTGAACATGAATTCATTGAGTTGTGAACCACTATCTTCCTTCATTTTTTTTTTAGAATAAAATCCTACAAAAAAAAGGTTAGCATAATATGAACCTCACTTCACTAGTGTTTAGATCATTCTACTCATGTTTGCACTCACAGTTAAGCTTTTTCCCTCTAATTAGCTTACAAATACCCTTGCCTTTTACCACTATTGTCCATTCTCCTGAAAGTCCTATTGGAACTAAGAGACAAAATCTTAGAGATTACAAGATGTAGCAATTAATATCACACAACACTCAGATAACTCTAATGTAGCATAAACTAACAAGAACGAGGAGTAAGAAACCAATAAGGAAACATAAAAAAAAATTAGATAGCAACAAAGGAAATAAAGTTTCGACTAGTAACAAAATACTAGGCAAAAAACCAAAATATTGCAAGGAAAATTCATAAAGTTACAGTAAAAATATCAAATAATTATACTCCAATTCATGCTTCTAAGCTAGAACATTGATCATGCATTCCAAACAAACATATTCAAGATGAATACAATGGAAAAATGACTTACAACTGAGTTCAAATTGTGGATTGAATGGAGCTCAAAGTTGCAGAATTTTTTTTTTTTTTGTTATTTCTATAATTCAAGACAACACATATTTTTTTCCTTTTTTTCTTTTCTTTTGCTCTTTTCTTTATATACTCACTCTTTTCTCTTCTAATTTGTTCTTACACACTCTTTCTTTTGCATTTGCTTTTTCTTTTGCTTTTCCACTAATATTTCCTCTTCTTTCTTTTGTTTTTCCAAACAATTCACTTACTGTCCAGAATTTCATTTAGCACTTAGGACCACAAATTGAGCAATCAAAAGGTACTTGCTCAACCACAATTGACCTAAGACAATTTCCCTATGAGTTTACTCAAAAGGAAGATGTCCTTAGTACAAAATGCAATCAAAATTAAACTAGGACAATAGGAAAAATTGGAGGGAAAAGGGGCAAAGTTTCGGCCAATAGTAGGAGAGCTAGAACAACTAATAAAACTTGATGCAATTGGGAGGAAATGGCACCAAACTGCACTAAAATGAAGTGTATTTCAGTCCCACACCAATGGATAAGCAAGCACAAAGCAAATGAAACTTAAACAAATTATCAAACATTTGAAATGTCTACCTAGATGGACACTAACCACTAAAAGATATCTAAGAGAACCATGTAACTGATTTCATACATATGCAATCTTTAAACAATCTCCTCATTGGAATAATCTCTTTAAATTCATTAATCCAAAAATGTTAATGGATGGGGCAAGTATAACGACTTAGTAAGCAGAACACTAACCCAAGCTTAAGTTGAAAACTTTTTTGGTCATACATATAGTATAATCACATAACATATAAGATATATATATATAATGGGAAAACAAAAATTTTTAAAATATATTGAAAAATAATATCATACAATCATCTCCAAATCTTTTGTATATGATCTTTATATTTATAATCTATCCTTAACTTTCTCTATTATACTATCCATTCATTCATAAATCATATAGAATGGGGATATATGATCCTTGCTAGCCTATATTATTACCAATAACCGTATAAAGCTCACATACCTTACTTTACTAGGTTATATCAAATGACTCTAAAAAGAATTCCTTCCTCTTTTACTGTACTAGAAATAGGGTATACTATGGAGCAATGTTCTCATGTCCTTTCATGTTATGTTCTTTTGTTTGTCTTGTAAAACCGTTTCATCTCTATCGTACCCAAACGCTTTTATCCCATGACCTTCTATTACATGGGTAACTTTATCACATAACCCCCCATCGTATAGGAGACCATTTACCCATAACCCCCTATTATAAGGGAAACCTTATGTACATCACCTAGTGCACGTAAGTCAACCAATATCCCATGCTAGTTTACAATGATACATACACATACACACTTTTCATCTTTCAATATTCTTGTATCTTATCTTATTCTAACATACGCAACTATCCGTGTAGACATAATCAATCTATTCTTATTATTCATGCTAACTTCTATATGATGATGTGATAAGCGTGATTATAAAATATTGTTCAAGAAAGGAAAAATTCTTTTAAGAAAATAAATGAAAATTTTAACGTAAAAAAGCATGTAATTAAATAAAAATAAAAATTATAAAATTATAAATTTATGTAAATAAAATATAATACTCTTAAAATAATAATTTTATTAATTTTAATAAAATTTAATAATTTGATAAATTTTACAAACATTAAATATTTAAGTAAATAGCATTTCGAAATTCATAAATCATAATTTATATGAACCATAAAAAACTAATTTTATTACTTTTCATAATTTATATTATTTATACTTATATACATATGCAAGGTCGAGATTTTTAATTTAGTCCACTACCTAAACCATTTCTATATTGCCATGTAGAATCCATTTCATAACATGTATCAATTCAGATAAACACATAATCATATAGTAAAACAATTCCTAAATGCTAACATGAATCTACATTAACACATATTGATGTGATCTCCTATGGAGATACCCATAAATCTATCTCCAATTCAGTAACAAATTGAAAATGAAAAAGAATGATATTCACGTTATCCTCTAGAGTAAATAGAAGGAGAGTGATAAGTGATGAATTTGATGCCACAAAGAGTAAGCTCTTTAATAAGTCTCAAGTTTTTGCTAGAATCATAGTAAAGCACTCTCTCATGAATAAACACTTCAGTTTCATAAATTGATCAAATTTGAATTGTGAAGGAAACATGCCTTCTCTTATAGCAAAAACACACTAAAGATGGGCTGGATTAATGTCCCAAACAAGCCCACTAAAATACTAAACAAAAATATCCAAAACAAATAAGTCTAGGCCCTTACAAAGGTTTAAATATAAGCCAATAAAAATAGGATAATCAACCCCTCAAATGACTCACAAAAATGATGCCAAAAATAACATGAAATCAGCCCCAAATAATGCAATAAAAAGGTCCAAAAATAGCTCATAAAATGATATAATAAAATAGCCCACATCATGCCCAAGAAACAACCATGTATGACTTTAAGGGTTGTAAGATTCCTAATCTCCTAAGCTCACCATACTTTCCTAGGCATATGAAATAGGGTGCATGTGTAGTCCTGATCCCTATTCCATAATCATAATGATCAGCCACATCAATGTCCAGAAATAGGTTTAGGTTATAGAATGATCCTAAGTCTTCTTCCATAAATTTTGAAAATTTGAATTTGATGAAAATTTTGGGCCAAGTAGGATTTCTTAATGAGGTTTGCACTCTTAGAGAGGAAAAGAGGCTTGAGGAAGATTAAGAAGAGTTGGAATGACTAAGAAAAGAAAGGGAAGGCTGCTTATTCATAAGTTGGTCTCATGCACAATTAGTCGACCACTCCTTGAGATTTGGTCAATCGCCCACACCTATTACTAGACCTTGATTTTTTTTTCTTAATTCTCTTAACTCATACTCAAGAGTAAAATTATTCAACTTGACTCTCTTATTTAGGATTTAGGGGTATTTTCATTTTTCTGACTAGGTTTTTCGTGAATCATAACTTCTAACTTACAACTACTCAAGTTGCATGAACTTTTAACTTTCTTAATTTACCTCCCTTAAGGAAGGCAATCCAATCTTTATTACCTCTTCACTCTTATGGGTTAAAATCATCTTTTACACTCTACTCTAGTCCCTAAAGGTAATTCTGTCCTTACATCTAGGGTTACTCTCATCATTCACGATTTTCCATACCTATTCAAGGGTAAAATCATCATTTCTAGAATATATATTCACTTTCTAATCTAGTCACAGCAATTTTCCTATTTCATACTATTTTCTATTTCATGGACTTGATACACTTAATGATTGGATTAATTGATTCCTCGAAAATAATGGACGCTCCTAACATATGCCATCATAACTAGTACTCAGTAACCTTAGTGCATCATGCCAAACATAGAACCATTGCTCTAATACCAACTTGTCACATCCTAAAATTTAGGGGTGTGATTGACACAAATCACCCAACAATGAGTTACGAACCCATGAGCAGTCTCTTTTTGAAAACCTTTTTTCAAAATTTGAAAACATGAAAATAACATGAAAATCACATCTTTTGAGCCCTTTATTATAAACTTATAATATGCAAAATTTTAATTAAAGTTATTTGAAATAAATAATTTTCTAAAATTAAAATAAAATTCTTTCTAAAAATTATAATCATAACTAAGGATCCAATATATGACTAGACGGACAGTAACCATTAAAAGATAACCAAGAGAATCACGTATCTAATTTCATACACATGCAATCTTTAGAAAATCCCCTTAGTGGATTCAAATTCCTTAACTTAACAACTTGGTGAGCAGAATGCCAACCTAACTTTAGGTTAAAAACTCTTTTGGTAATACATATAGCATAATCACATAACATATAATATGTCACTACAAAAAACATGCAATTTCTGACTGAATAATCTATCAAAAAAATATTATTTTGATGGATTTCTGATGAAAAATAATCATCGATAAAATCATGATTAGAAATCTTTTTTCATTTGAAATAAATTTCCAAAGTATTTTAAGGTGACAATTTTTCATACAATTTTTTTTTCTCTTTTCATCCTTTGGAAATCTATCGAAATATCAATTGAAAAGCTATTGTAAATCAGTTGGTAAATTCTTCAAAAATCCGTTAAAAAGTCCATCCAAAAAGCATCAAAATTATCCTGAAAAATCATCAAAAATCCTTTGGAAAAAGGATAATTTTTTTAAAATTTTATGTGATATAACCTTTCAAAATTCTATTTTTAACTTTTTATTAAAATAATTTTGATTAGTATTAAAAAATTAATTTTAATAATTTTTAATTTTAATTTCTAAAAATTAATATTTAATTACAATAAAAAATTAAAATTGAATGTGCACAAATAGATATAAATATATAAAACTAATAAAATAATTCATAAATTGTGTTATTCAAATCAATTTATGAAATATATTATTTAAATAAATACATAAATATATAATTATAACTCAAGATCGTTGGTGAAGGACTAATCATTAGTCTCCAAATCTCGGATAGTGTCCTACTACTGCAGTTGTTCAAGACTTCCGACTGGTGGTGATTAAATTATTAGTTGTGTTGGTTACAGTTGTAGTGGATACATATAGGCAAGAAGTAGTTGGTAGTAGGTAGGAGAGCTGGTGGTAGTATGAACAAGGATAAGGTAGAGGAGGAGGCAACAAAATCTAACTCTATTGCTGCTATTGAGTTTGCATAAAGTGCTTTGTTCGAGTGAAAATCTCTAGAACTTGTTTCTACATCTCAGTTATTGCGCACATGAGTTGGTTTAGTGTAGCATGTGACATGCCCTTGGTGTGAGATGCAATGGCTAATGCAACTATCCCCACTATGGCCACAAATCCCAACCTGTATATCGGTCCCTTCTTGGTCCTGCCTATGGTGTCCATCCATAAATCATAATCAAATGGGCCCACCACATCACCAGGTGTGTTCCTAAAATCCTCAAGACCTCTCTGTCTTGAGTCTAGGCCAAGTCCTCCTTTATTTTGTTGAAATTCTCCTACAAATTAAAATAATTAATTATTTGTAATATTTTAACTACCAAATATAAAATATAATAATAACAAAAATATAAGTTAAGAGAAGCTGTTTATATAGGATTGTGCAGCTCAAGATGAGACCCATCAATTGCCCTTTTAGGTGTGGTGCAATGGAACAAGTTGTCCACCGGTGGCTTGATCCTGTCTCATATATCTACATAACATGAAAATTTTCATGAATATAAATAACATTAAGTTAAAATAATGTTACCATGCACAATCAATGCTCTAATATGGGGATGGATCTGCCTATGCATAATGAGAAACCCTATCCAAAGCCCTATTCCTCTTATTTTGCTTAGATTTGGACTTGAATTTAGGATTCTTCTAATACTTGAAAAGGTGTCTTTCCACTATTTGTCCCCAATCCAATTGGGTTCAACAAGCCTTTTCTTCTATACCTCGTCTGTCAAATCTTTCATTTTGTTTAAACCCTTATGATTGAAGTTCTTCCACATGTCCTTCTTATAAGAAAGATTCCACTTCCAATACTTCTCTTAAAAACAAGGAAAACACCAAATAATTAGTGAATAGTTTAAAAAAAAAAGAAATTTAAATTATAAATAAAATATTAAAACTTTACTCCCAAATTCCACATATAACATCTTATAGGTAGGCTCCAAAACACTCTTCCATGGAGTCCACACACCTTCATACTTGGTCATAATGATGTGGTGTATGATGCCTATTCGCTCATAGGTAGAGAAAAACTTAATTAACTAATAAAATAAATAACATTAAGAAATTAAAAAATAAATTGAAAATGTCGGAATTAAAATTTATAATTAACCAATAAAAATAAACATAATTAAAAATTAAATTAAAAACATCAAAGATAAAGTTTATAATTAAGAATACATATCACGTCCTATACGGTAAAATGGTCTCCTCGAGTTCAAGTACAAGTACCCTTGGGAGTGAAAGTTGTCTAAAGGCAAATGTCGCTTCTGAAGATGGAAGCGCCATCTATAAAAGTGTCCCAATTATCTTTGGGGATAGGTCATGTTATTGAGACTATGTTTGTGTCGATGCTTGTGCAGATGGCTCTGTATGACTAGGTTTAGATTATAGTATGGGCATGAAAGTGTAGCAAAGAGGAACAACAACTTAAGGACTCTAGTTGGCAATCACAGGCTAACTACCACTAGGGGAATCATAGGGAAACCTCTTTCATGTGATCATTGTCCTCTATTTCTTCGTCCAAAACCTCTGTGGTTTGTCATTTGTAAATATTCACACATGACATAATTAAACAATAATCATATAAATTGAAATATGAATAAAGTAATTTAGCACTTACATATAGGTAACAAATTAACATGTCACATATCGAATAGTATAGGGGTAAAAATTTTCTACATTTATGTTTGGGGCATGAGTACCTTATCTGACCATTAAATATATAAATAAGTTTTTGTAAAATTGATAAATTCTTTGATTCCATTAAGAAAATTTATCTTATATCCACTATATCCTAGAAGTCTATCATACATCCACTTATGGTGTTCCAAAATTTCCATATTATGTTTATAAAAGTTAATCAAAATAGGAGAAAATAAGATAAATTAATTAACCCATAAAATATTTAATAATTAGACAAAAATAATTAGTAAAAATGTAAAATAAAGTAGTTAAAACAATTTAATCGGTTTAGATTTGTGAAAATACCTTAAAAGCATAAGAATTAAGCTAGAAAGGAAAAAAAATAACCCTAATGCAGCATAGGAAGTAGAAAGAAACCAAGAATGAGTGGTAGATTGCATGTCTAGTAATGTAAAAGTTTTCCATAATTTGATAGATTTTTTTGTTAGACATCCAGTGAATTTTTTAAAAATTTGTGATCATTTTTCTACAAAATTACCAACAGATTTTAATGTATGACAAATTTTTTTATGTATTTCTGATGGACTACTATCGTCAATAACCAATGGACTTTTCATTATTAGTTAATTTTCTGATGGATTTCCTACGAAAAAATTCATCAAAAATCACACTATTTTTTGTAGTGTGTGTGTATACAGTGGAGAAATATAATTTTTTGAAAAATATTAAAAAATAATATCACACGGCCATCTCCAAGGCTTTCATATACGATCATCATACTTATAATCTATCTTTAACTTTCTTTACTATACTATTCATTCATTCATGAATCAGACATAATGGGATATATGATCCTTGCTTTCTTAAGTCATTACCAATGACGATGTAAAACTTACACATCTTATTTTACTAAGTCATATTAGATAATGATGTAAAGAATCTCTTTTTCTTTTACTAAATTGGTAATAGGGTATACTAGGGAGCAATGTTCTCATATCCTTTAGTTTATTCTATAGGACCATTTCATTTTTAATGTGCCCAGAAGCACCTATCCTATGATCTTTTATCACATAGGTGACTTTGCCACATAATCCCTTATCATATAAGAGACCTCATGTACATCTTCCAACGCACATAAGTTCACCAATATCCCTTGCCAATTCACAATCATACATACTTTCATCATTCTTGTTCCTTATCTTATTCCAACATACTTAATTATCCTTGTAGATATAATCATTCTATTCATATCCTTCATGTTAACTTATATATGCTGATGTGATGAGACGTAAGTATAAAATATTGTTATTAAAATAAAAACTTCTTTTAAAAAAATAACTAGAATTGTTAACATAAAATAATACATAATTAAAGACATAAATTTATAAATTTATGTAAATAGAACAAAATACTTCTAAAACAATAATTTTATTAATTTTAATAATTTAATAATTTGATAAATTTCATAAATGTTAATAATTCATTTAAATAAATAAATATTTAAGGAAATAGGATTTTAGAATCCATAAATCATAATTTACATAAACTATAGAAAACTGATTTTATTTTTTCATATTTCATATTATTCATGCTCATATGCATATGCAAGGTTGATATTTCTAATTTGATCCACAACTTGAACTATTTTTACATTGTCATACGAATCCGTTTCATACACATATATTAATTTAGATAAACACATAAGCATGTTGTAAAACAATTCCTAAATACTAACCTAAATTTACCTCCTCACATACATTCTGACCTAAGCCTAATTTCATCAATTCTTTCATTCTATGTCTAATTTATTATCTCTTACTTACAATGTTTTTGGCCTAGTTCTCATAGATTAATTCCTTAACAACATCACCCATATCAAACAATCAAAAAATGTTTGACAATTTTCAAAAATAAAACTTTGAATGAAAAGGGAGCCAGAAGGGCACAATCTCGCCTATCTAATCATATGGATTCTCTACATTATGCAATGCATCAGTCTATTCCTAGTATCATGCATGGCCTTTAGGCTAGACCTAAATGCACTTTGACAAAAACTCTCGGATTTAGGTTTTCAAATCGAAAATTACGCTGAGGCTTCTTCTTGGCAAGGTCTTAGCTCTGGCTGATACCTAACTACATTAGGATTATAAGATATCAAATTTCATGCATTAAATTTTTGTCTAACCAAACACTTATCAGTTAATCGCTCTATGAAAAATTGGTCCACTGGCTGTTCCTCCCTTGTAGCTATGCCTATAGTCAAATGGCCACCCTTCCGAATCTATATTTGAATTTAGCCATGTTAACCCTAAGGGAATGTTACATCTTGGTTCTCACAACTCACATTATGTTTATGCTCATTGAGGTGTAGGTGTTTAAACATGTATGACAATAGTATCCTTATTAGATACGATGTTCTATATTGATGGCACTCATGTTCTCAATCTAGATCTACGATTGTAATAGTGTCATAATTACTTGGACATTCCTTGGCTCAGCCATATATTATAATCTAGAAAATTATTGTCTATACTATAGTCTGAATTATGTCATTCAAGTAAGAGAGTGTTAGAATATTTTCTTAATGGACATACATATTTCAAAATATAAGTAAAAGTCTGAGTTATAATATATATATATATATATATATGAATATCACATTAAATCATATTTTTATATGAATCCATTTAAGTGATAATTTGGTTTGGGCTTCTAATGACACTTAGGTCCATGTGATATAGTTGGTGTGATCATTATTTTACTAGGCTTATTCTGTGATAGGTAGTTCAGTCCAATAAGATTTTTTGTTTAATAAAATGAGGTGAGTCTTTAATCTTTAACCTAACTTAGTCTTGTTGCCTTTTCCATTTAGTAGTAAAGGTTCTTCTCCATTTGATGGTTAGGTCTTAAAGATAGACTATACCTACTAAGGAAATTAGTCATCCTGCTAAAAAGATTAATCATACTGAATTCATTGATCCATAACAAAATCCAAATAAATAATTTTAATCGCCTACTTACTTTGTAATTCACATATTATTTATATTCATAACATGATTATATAATTAATGATCCTAGCTTTGGAGAGAGTGGAGGTACAAAGCACTGTGCTTACTTGTGTGGATCTTTGAATTGGAAGAACAGTTGCTTGTTTGTTACCTTTCTTTTGGGGGGGGGGGGGGGGGGGGGGGTGGGGAATTTTTTAAATTTCAGCCGAGAATAATTCTAGTTTATCCACCCAAGGGCTGGATTATTTTCCCTCGTGACAATCATCTAAA
>JANHAO010016747.1:0-14260 GCA_026873985.1 Saraca asoca
AATATCTAATCCACAGAATGTTTAGTGGTGGATGTCATAGCACTCAATCAAATTGGTCTAGGGCACCCATCTACACTAACATAAAAGGCTAGTGATTATCAACAAAAAGGTTAATATTTGCATTGGTCATGATTAGGGTTTTAGGTCGTGACACTATATCTAAAGTTTTAATGAGGTGACTACAGCTCTACTAGGGTATAAGTAGAGACATGTCTTGCTATAACTCTATGAGGCCAACTAACCCATCATCATTAGCTCAATAACAAGGCTCATACCACTAAAGTCCATTAATGGCCAAGGTGTCATTACAAGTCTAATAATTTAATCACATAATTTGATCATTTAGGTCCCAAGACATATTGAGGTCGAGGTCTATAGGTCAATCATCCAAGTTCTAAAACCTATTGAGGTCTAGAGGTTGCCCGGAACTTGGATGATTGACCTCTGGACCTCAATCTTAATGGGTATAAGGACCTAGATAATCGGCCTCTAAACCTTGATAGGTCTAAAGACTTGTATAACCGACTTCTGGACCTTAATGGGTCTCAAAACCTAGATGATTGACCTTTAGACCTTGAGACCTAGATGATTAGCCTTTGGACCTCAATAGGTCTTAAAACTTGGATGATTGACTTCTGGACCTTAACCTCGATGGTTCTTAGGAGCTAAATGATCAGCTTCTAAACCTTGATAGGTCTTAGGACTTGTATGATTAGCCTCTGGACCTCAAAAGGTCTTGAAACCTGGATAATCAACCTTTAAACCTTGACAGGTCTGAAGACTTAGATGATGGCCTCTAGACCTTTATTAGTCTTAAGACCTAGATGATTGGCCTTTAAACCACGATTGGTCTAGAGACCTATATGATAACCTATGGACCTTGATGGGATTTGGGATCTAAATGATCGACCTCTGAATTTTGATGGGTCTTAGGACCTGTACGATGGCCTTTAAACCTCAATAAATCTTGTGACCTAGATGATCGGCCTCTAAATCTTGATAAGTCTTGGGACTTGCATAATAGGGTATGGACTTTGATGGGTCTCAGGACCTAGATGATAAGCTTTTGAACCTCGATCAATCTCGAGACCTAAATGATTAGCCTTTAAAACTCTATCGGTCTCGAAGGGACCTTAGTAGGTCTCAAGGCTTGTATGATCTACCTCTGGACCTCAATGGGTCTTGGGACCTAAATGATTAGCCCTTGAACCTCAATAGATCTTGAGACCTTTATGATGGTCTCTAGACCTCGATGGGTTGGAACCTAGATGATAGGCCTCTTGTTGAGCATCTTGTGCTTACAAGTTATGATGTTCAATCTCTTAGTATGTGGAAGATGAGCTATTTATGCCCTATAAGTGATGCAACTGTCAAGATCGATCAAATTAGAAATTTATACAACCGAAGTTATCTAAACTACTTATAATATAGGCAATACCGGGTCGAGCCCTTGGATCATTTTAGGATAATGATATCAATCAAATTAAGAGCTGGAAATAAAGGGGGGTTGGCAGAAACTAATCTAACAGAAAACTACACTAACATGCAGAAATGAAAATAAAAATAAATAAACTAACTAGCTAAGGGAATGAACTTGAGATTAATGCATCCTTGATCACTAAATATTCATTCAATTTTTAATCATGTTCTATGGCTTAAAATCACAACAAGGATCCTTGAAAATGATTAATGAGTCTAATCAGAACTCAGCTATAAACAATCCATCAAGATCTCAATGTATTGCTTGGTTTTTCTATTCTCTTCTAAAGGTGATTATCAAAATCTCAATAATTATATCAACATCTAAATTAAATGGATCCATTTAACTTAGATATCACAATAAAACAAAAAGAAAAGGATAAGAAATGACAAACAAATGAATGCAAGGTGAAACCAGAATCTCAACATTGATCTTTAAGTCTTAATCCCTTGAATTGGTTACAAATTTAGCCTTCCATTGAAGGTAGAAAGTTATAGAAAAGAGAAGAGCAAAATCTTGCTCTCTACCTCCCAAAACTCTTCCTAAAACTATACTAAAAACTGAACTAAAAATTGAACAACAAAATGGCTTTGCCTGGGTAAAAAGAAGATAAGCTAGCTGGTAGGTGAGTAGGCAATGATGGCTGGTCTAGTTGCTGCTTCCATAGCCATTTCATGCTATGCATTTTGCAAGCCACTTTCTTCTAGTTTTTCATAGACTTACTGCTCTCCAACTGTTTGAGTGTAGGTTGGAGCAAAGGATATTGCATTGGGCTCAAGATTCATACCAATTGGGGCCTTAAAACTCTAACTCTGCATAGGCCCATTTCATAGCAATTATGCTTCTCTATTGTAGCTCATTTTTCATGCCTATAATGATGTTTTCAGCTCAGGAAGTCTCTATAAAAATGTGGCTTTATGTCTCAGCTTCCAATTGGGCTTAGTTTTACCTTAATTAGACCTCTATAGCTCCAGTTATGATCTAATGAGTGCACAAAGGTTAGGCTGCCCAAGATAGTATTCTGGCTTCGATTTTACCTCCAAATTCAAATAGCCAATTGCGTGATTTAGCCTTGGAAGTCTTCATAAAAGTTGTAGAGCCATGTCTTAGCTTTCCGACAAGATAAGAATCACATCAATTGTACAAGTGTAGCTCAAGTTATGACTAGATTACAAAAACTACTCAAGATGGTTAAAAACTACAGTGTTTTGCATAATGAATCCAATTGACATAAAATCATAAATACATGCTAATGTAGCTAGAAATAAGTCATTTTAGATCTTAAAATACTAAGTGAGAGGACAATTAAATGAGTAAAATATTTTGTTATCAATAAACTGATCACTTTGATCACTTGAATTAAGGATCACCCGATCACTTCAACGAGTTGCTAATGGCCAATCACTTTTGATTGTGTTGATAATTGATTATTTTGATTGTATTGATGACCGACTGATCACTTTAACCATGTCAACTTTCATATATTTTTGTATCAAGAAATAATAGTATAGAATTTGTAAATAAAACATGTCTTTTTTTAATAAATTCTCAATAGTAAGTCATATCAATAAGCATAGTGTGATTTTTAAGTAATAGCATCATCATATGTGTTTATTACATCTTGTGTAGAAAATAATCTTTTTAAGAATTAAGGAGTAAAAGGCATCCTATACAATCTACAATAATCAACCAATATATGCTTTAAAAACTATTCATATGCTTTAAAAACTATTCATATCAACATGTGCTGGACACTTATTTGTAATGCACAAAATGATGTCAATGAGATTTGATTTAAGCACATAATATACATTTATCTTCCATAATCCAAGAGATTTGATATTATGCAAAATTAAACCATAAAAAGATCACAAACATTAAAGCCTTGCACAATTATGCATATGGCATAGTGCATTAGTGCCAATAAATGCATAAGTTCCAATGCCTTTCCACAATTAATCACATTTGTTTAACCTCATCGGTTTTCAATTCTAGTCTTAATGAGATTCACATTAGTACCAATAAATTGCTCATTAATCCGACAACCACTAACTAAATTACACCACCACCTTTCACTACTTCAACAAAACAAGATAATATAAAACATGTAAATAAAATATTATCATTGTCAAAACAACATTATTCATTATTACTCTTCAAGCAACAACTACAATAACAAGTTTGTTAGAATTTCACATTTGGACCTATAAAATTTATAATTAAAGTGTGTTAGGTAATTGATCCATTAGTGACATAACTGTGTTAAGCTCTATTAAGTACTTAGATCTGCATATTGAATAACGGGTTAGGATCATGTGATGGGTAGGATCCTAACTCAATTAGCTGTATTAATAGACGAATCCTTACTAATCAACCCTAAGTCAGATAATATTTTCCATTAGCTACTTTCAGAGCTCTTCAACCTAGGATTTACATGAGGAGAGACATTGTCATAGCAAAGTTGTTCTCTTGACGTGCTGATACAAAAACCAGATTAAAGAATTGCATCAGATTTATTGATCATGGATATTAGTCTATATTCCAGTATGATTAAAATTCCTCATTAATTTGTTTTTTATTCTTCAATCTAATTATATCTCTTAACACAAGTAATTAGCATAGTTTATTTAAATTAATTACTACAAATTGTATTAGAGCCATTTAATTGTATTATTGGATAAATCAAATATATATGTATATATATGTGTGTGTGTCTCTGTGCGCGCACACAAATGTTTACATTTTTCATAGATGATAATATATATGACATGTTTCGCATCTCTCTCTCTCTCTCTCTCTCTCTCTCTATATATATATATATATATATAAAGATTCATATTGGCTTTGCTATGCATTCCTATTTTAGATCCTGGTTGATATATACATTACAATATTTTATATATATATTCTCTATATATATGTGTGCTTGAACATGAATGCATTATATTTGTCTTCTGCCTTTATACTGGCGTTATGAGTGCATCAGATTCAGACTCAAAATTATGCATTCATGTTTATCATAAGCTTATACATTTAGATTGAGATTTTTATATGGATTTTGCTTTTATAAAGATTTAGTTTATTTTTGTTGTCTGAGCATATATGTGTGTGTATGTGTGTTTTCAATATATATTTGTTTTATTTTTTTGTCAAGTATGTATTTCTAGGCAGACACTGATAATTCAAAAAGGTCTTTTGCAAATATCCATTCTGGGCATATCGATTTTTTTATTCAGAATTTTTTAGATTGCTTTGGAATATCCTTCTGTTTTATTGAAATAATTATTTATGAGTTTGGTGGTGATTCAAAGCTCATTAAACTTAGTTTTAGTTGGAGAAAATCACGACTCCATTTTTTTTTTTGAAACTGCAATCGAAAAAATATGATTTCCATGGCCATTTTGAAATCAAAATTTTTGACTAGTTTTTCCTCAGAATCTTAGTGGGGTAATTAACAATGAGATTCAAATTTGGATTGGAGCAAAAATCATGGGAGAAAATAGCTTGAAATGCAGAAATGAGAACCGGGTTGGATAGACCCAATTTATTGTGAATACGGAGACCTAAAAAAAAAAAATTTCTATGCTGCAACAAGTTCAAATTGAAGTCCACAAATTTAAAGGCTACATGCTCAACTACTAAGTCAAGCACTTATTAGTGTTTATGTTTTGATTTCACAAACTGATATAGACGGGTTGGATAGACCCAATTTATTGTGAATACAGAGACCTAAAAAAAAAAATTTCTATGTTGCAACAAGTTCAAATTGAAGTCCACAAGTTTAAAGGCTACATGCTCAACTACTAAGTCAAGCATTTATTAGTGTTTATGTTTTGATTTCACAAATTGATATAGATTTTGAATTATTTAGACCTAATTAAGCCCACAATTTTTGGATCCATGGGTCCAATATGTGCATAATATTTTGCCCAATTTTCTTTGAGTAGTCATTTAATATTATTTTGAGCTAAAAAATTTTATGTTTGATTCCATATATTTGGGCTAGAGTAAATAATTGTTTTGGAATTTTTGAAGACTATATGGCCTATAAGTTAATTTTAGTATATTTATATGTATAATGAGCAATATTTTTTGAAATCTTTTGACTTGTGTTATGCCACTAACTATTATGGGCCTAGTTATACAAAGTTTCTAAGAAATTAAATAATTAAAATGCTGATTAGATATAAAGACTATTATGTTAATAATATTTAAATGTCATATTAATATAATATTATCAATATAACTTGTTGACGATAATACAAGAATAGAATTAAATGTTATGTTTTTAAAATCGTAAACACCTTGTCGAAGTTATGTCTTAAGAATATAGCATTTAATTTTTGTATTATGTTATAAGGTCTTAAATACTCTTTGGCATTAGGTCTTATAATATGATATTGGTTTAATCGCATAATTTATGTTTAAGAGAAAAATATAAGCATGATTAAAGTATTTACATACATTAATGAGTTTATATATTTCCCTTAACTTCTATACATGTGCAATTAACAAACTTATATACCTTTCGATTGGCACTTTTCTAACTTCTACGATTAAAGAGCTAAGTTGCCATTGTTGAAGCATTTTTATGAAGAAATTGACAAAACTTATGATATGTATGCACATGCCATTGGTGGTAGCTTTGAACAAATATCAAGATTTGCCGATGAAACTTTGAAAATCCAACCAAGAGTGTTTGATCGCCAGAAGAAAGACTGATTGCCTCAAACAAGCTTCCAAATCCAACCAGTCCACTCAAGGAGCTAATCATTGTCATCAATGACTCTTTCCGAAAAATTTAGAAACAAAAATACCTTCGTCCTCAATCTTGTGATTTCTCAACAGAGTTGGAAAAAAATTGTTTTGAATTTGCATAGGCGATGTCAATAATAAAATTCATCCTTTAAGTACTTGTAAAACAGAAAAGTATGATCGGAGTCAAGACTTCGAAAAATATTTCGTCAAGTCAGTAATAATCATTAGAAAATAAAAGAATATAATCTACAATAAAAATGGAAAAGAGAACCTTATATAAAATATAACAATTATTTTGATGAGTCTTTTAAATAGTTAGATAAGTAATTAGGTTGATATTTAAGTGGGTATTTATTGATATAATCTGGTAATTATACTATTTATCAGCATGCTACTGAAAGGGCTTTGAGTTTCACCATGCATGGACGTACCTAGGTGACCAATTTTAGATAGAGAGTTTGTTTCAATTAATGCATTTAAATTATGTGTATTTATTTTAAAAACATATTAATGTGCTAATCACAACAATAATCATTAATTTACATTCAAAATTAAATGTGAGAATATCACATTTTTAATTGAGTGTGTGAGATTTACTATAGAATTTATTTATTTTTTTGTTAAGATAAGAGGTGAGAATAAAATAACAGTAATGAGTAGCTAATTGAACACAACTTGTGTACATTGTGTTTGATCCAGTCTCTCTTCCAGCGGAGTAATTGGGCTTTACATGTTTAATACAGTGAGGTGCTTCTTGGGCTTTATAAGCTTGCATGTAGATTACAGCAAATATTATGATTGACCTTGGCCCATGATGGTAATCTAATTCATCCAAAGTGTTCAAATTAATAAAAAAAAAAATTATTTAACATTCTGAATGGTGGTATTTATAATGAAGTAGGAAAAACTTACTTGAAACATCTATAACGTTGGCTTGTTTTGGAGCATTAAATAAATATTATGCCACTAATTTTATTTGCCGATAACTATGTTGTTACATATAAGATACTTCTTTTGCATGCCAATCTTCCAAAGGTATTGGCTATGAAAATTAAATTTTGATCCACTAAAAAAAATTTTACACTCACTCAATCACAAGATGCCATATAATGAAAAAAATAATAAAATTTCCACTATGTATCATAGAAGGTTCTAAACATAGCATTGTTATTTTTTGAAAAAAAAAACCTTAATTTTAAATTTAGCTTTAAAAATAATCTTAACTTTAAATTTGAATTATTTCCTTTTTTATTTTAATATTCTTGTATGTTCAAACGAGATAAACATAAACTTTTTTATATACCCTATTGTGTATAAAAAAATTTATAATCTTTAATATATATATATATATATTTATTTATTTAAGTAAGTCTTAAAAAGTTAAATGTTTTCTTCATTATATTGCTTTTTTTTTTCAAATTTCAAAATAAATAAGTCAAATAACTAACACAAATCTCAATGTAACAAAAATAATCTAACAATGAAAATTAAAAATACTTAACCTCCTGAAAATTTAAATTTTCTATAAAATTATTTTTAAAATTTTGTTTTTATGTCTCTTAAACATGAAAAGATTGGATTTTGTTGCCCAATAAAGTCAAAAAAAAAAAGTCATGGCGACCTAGGGTATGGAGTGAAAGGGTGGTCCACAATGCTTAACTTTTTGTGTTGTTACATGTACCCCAACATGTGGCCCAAAGTCCCTTAAAATTTTAATCATACCATACCACATCATCATTCAAAAATTCAATTAAAACTCTACAATCACATGCTTCTATGACTTCCATTTGACAATCAACTCCGTATATTTAGGAGTTCCCTAAGCTCCATTTTTTCCTATACTCCATTCTCAATCCCATTTTCTAGAAACAATCTCCTATTTCTTCTTCTAAAATCTTATAGCAAGTATATTCATTATTATAATTACCCTTTTCACTTTGGCCATCATCACTATGTTACATAAATGATTACTGCTAAATTGGAATGCCTCAATTTATATGATATTAAATTATCACATTAATTATTTAATTTTCTATTATTTAGTTATGGAGTCCAAACAAAACCTCTTTTTCTTCTAATTTTAGACTATCAATAATGCAAACCTTTCTCTTAAAATAAAAAAAAAAAATACAATAATGCAAATTAACTTTTGAGCTGGAGAACCGATCATCGCGGCTTGAACCAATGTAAGAGAATGAAGCCAACTTAGCCAAGCAAGGCACATGTTTTTAATTGACCTCATCTGGAAACTTTAAAAGCCAATTCCCACCACCACCATCACCCTTCTTCAGCCATTATTATTAATACAAAAATATTCTATTTCCACTTTTAAAAGCGGGGGTTAGTTTGGTCCATTTCCGTTTTTTGTACCATAACTTATCATCTGTCATAAGGTGTGGTGTGATGTTATAAATCTAATTGGTTCAAAATAATTAATAGACCTGAATGAATAAGATAATTTAAATGATCGGTCAAAATTGTTCTAACAGTGAAATTTGATATTTAAATATCATAATTAAATTTTAAATACCTCACATAAGTTTACAGTGAAATCTTGTATCCCAGCAGAGGAATAACTAATCATGATTTTTTCTTTTAGGAAATAAATAAATATAAAATTTTTATATGTATCAAGATTTAAAATTCTTTTTTAATATGAATACTTACCTTTTCTCTTTAGAAAGGAGAATGCGAATTTATGAGAAGAATAGATGCAAAAAAACAAAAATTATTAAAATAGTGAATCCTAAATAAAATATTATGTCTTTATTTCTTTGAAAGTGAAGAAAATTAACGAAAAAGAAAAAATTTGTATTTTCTTATCAATTTAGATATTCTTCTTTTTTTTAATTATATTTTTATCATATTAAAGAAAAATAAATATAAAATATATATGGACAATAAATTTTTTTTATATATGTAACCGAACCTTTCAAAAATTATGTTTAAGAAAAATGATAAAAACAATTGTAAAAAAGAAAAATCTTACATCTATTAGGACATGGGACTTGGGGACAATGTTACTGTGCCACGTGGCAAAATGCAATTGACTGATGACAATCAGGGCATCCCTGGGAAGACTTCTCGTCAAGCACGGCCCTTTAGGCAAGTCCTCGATTTCAGTTAAATATTGTTATCTGCTGCAACCTCTTCTACACGCTTCACATGCGGGGCTCTCCGCGGCGCCACGTTTACATATTTACTATCTTTTTCTTTTTGTTTCCATTTGTATAATTGTATCACTTTCCGCTTTTATCCCCCAATTTCGGTGGCTTTGTCATTTTTTGGGTCCACGTGACTAGAAAAATTACACCTATTTGCGATACAGGGCAACTGATTTCTTAACAATGCCAATTATTTGTTGGTGAAAAGACAATAGTACCAACAGATACTATTATTATTGGAATACTATTATTATTCATCTTTATTATCTCATCGTTTAATTCAAATATTACAACGTATACAATTATATACAAAATTCCTTTTGAAAGAGTATTTTACATATTATTGAAAGAATTTTTTAATTTGAACTTACCGATAACTCTTAATTTGATTAAAATAATAGTTTTTTAATTATGAAAGAGTTTTTATAATTCTCGATTGTAAACTAAACACAAAATTACTTTTTTTTAACTTGCATTAAAGATAAATTATATCGTTCTCTAATGAAATTTAATATAATTTCACATTTTTTTATTTTTAAAAATATGCATACTTTTCTTATTTTTATAGAATAGAGAAATAAATGTATTTTTTAAAAAGAAATCAATATATATTTTTAGAAATAAAAGAAATAAAAAAATGATTACATTAAATTAAAGGAAAACTAAGTATACTTTATCTTTAAAATTAAGATCAAATAATGAAGTAGAAATATTGAAAAATAAATCAATTCATAGTAAATATATACTATGCATGCTTATACTTAGGAAATTAGTAAATACAAGATAATGAATAAAAATTTATTTTGTAGTATATTAGAAATATATGAGAACCAGAGGCTCTCAAGTTTACATTTCAATTCAAATTCTTTTTTTCAATTACATAGCTCCAACAATAAGATATAGCAATAAATTCTTGATAAATAAGTAACAAAAACAAGAAGAAACCATATGAAATGTGTATCAGCGAAGATAATAATCAACAATAAAAATGGCAACTTTTAACAACATTAAGCTTCTAGATATCACGGTCTCTCTTGCATTCAGGAGGCATAGTCGTGTAGCGAGTGCGGTCGGTACAGTAGTTGTAAATGGTCCATTTCCTCCGAACCCATCGGAGCCGGCGCCACTGGGCGGCGTCGAGGTCGCGGAACTCCGGCTGGTCCCACCATCTCTGACCCTGGCTGGCGCAGAACTTGGCGTTGACGGAGGCCTCGCAACCGTCGATGTGGAAGCCTTTGTAGGCTGCTATGAAGGGAGCCTTTGACCAATCAGTTTTCTCCAAACCACCCCTTGTGGCCCAGTCGTCTGCGTTCCACAAGCTGTTGTAGATCTTCATGGGCTGGTTGAATGGGAATTTCACTCCCAAGTCCTTGCTGTTCTTGAATACCCTGATTGGGATGTCGTCAACAAAGAATCTGCACCAAAATATGAACAATCTTCAATTTAGGAAAAATTTGATCAATAAGCTTAACTTTTAGGAAAAAATTGATACACTCAAGTTGTTTGTCTCTAAGTATGTATTCACTGTGTCTGGAAGAATTAAAAAAAAAACTAGAACCTAATTTATTTAAAATATTTTTTTAATATGAATAAACTTATATTAAATGCTTAAGGTAGGATTATAGCCACTTTACTAAATTAAACGTATAGGATGACGAGTGTTTGAAATGTGAGTATCCAAATGCTACTTTGGACTAAACAAAATTTTTAATAGATGTGTTTATTATTTTTGGTTGTTTCATCAGACAGGAGAGAGATTTGAGGAAATAAGATGGAATTTTGAAAAGGGTAAGTGAAAATGTTACTGATGAAGAAAAGGGACAGGAGATGAAAAACTCACACAATCTGATACATGTTCCAAAGAACAGAGTATCGATGGAAGGCTTTTGTGGGATCAAACCAAAGGTAGATTCTCTGTTCTTTGTCACCCTTTCCTCCGGTGAACACATTTGTTTGCAAAATATAAGGCTGTCCTGATCTGTTTCCCAAGAATTCAAAATCTATTTCATCATGCTCTGCGTTTTGAGAAGATAACTGCAGACAGAAAAAACCACAGCATAGATCAGAAAACACTTTCTAAACAAAAACCCATCTTTGATTCTGTCTCATTAACAAAACCCAGAAAGATAAAACACAAAACAGAGAACAAACTAAGATAAAAATCAAAACTTTTGGTTACATAGAAAGCAGTGACTGTTCCAGCTGAATCGCCAGGAACCATCTTTATATGCATACTGAAGTGACCAAACAAGTAAGATCCTTTGGACTGGAAGCCAGTACCTGTTCAATGTGTAATAAAAATGAATAATTTTTATATTTATTTTAACCAAAAAGAACATAAAAGGGAGAATAAAAAGAGTAAGTGAAGTACCAGTCCATTTATCCAGGTGGAGCTGAATGTCATTGCCGCCATTGAAGTACTTGATGTGATCAAAAGCCCAGGTTGGGAAGTAGTTTCGACCGAATGGTACGTTGACAGGCCGCCGTGGAGTGGCGGCGACAGCGGCGGAGGCCAACGAGAGAAGAAGCAGAGACAGAGCCCAGAAAGAAGAAGCCATTGAAGCGGGGATGTGCGGCTAAAAGGATGGTAGTGGGATATTTATAGGCAGCTGACACACTTTGGGACGTTATTCCTTTCCTCCTATTTGATTTTTCTTTGATATTATAGATTTATTTTTATTTATTTCTGTAGGATCCTCACTAGAAGCAGCTCAGGAATGTCATGCCATTACGCGGTTGGTTCTATTGATTGATAGCTCATCGATCGTCTATCACTTTCTATTTAGGTCAAGTACCAGACAAAGAAGACAATGTTGACAAGGTGAATTACACCCATTTTTTCAAATTTAATTTAATTATATTTATAATTTTTTATTTTAAAAAAGATAGATAAATATTTTTATATATATTTATTTTTTAAAATATATGTTCACTTCTCATCCTAACAAAAAAAGGAAAGATAAATATATTTTTAATAATAAAAAATGCAAATATAATTAAGTTAGATATAAGAGAAGATAAATTTAATTTACTCGTCTGCTGACATTGTTTGGTTGGAATAAGAGCAGGAAAGCAAACATTTGGAGGAAATGAAAATGGACAGTGAAAATATTTTCTACTGTGTTGAATGTCCAACTGAAAATGAAAAGGAGTGAAAACATGAATGAAAATAGACACAAGTCCTATACTAAAGTTTTCACTCCAAGTATGAAATAAAACAATAAAATTTGGTTCATTATACTTGATATCTTCATTTGAACCACGCATCTATATGTTAATGTTCTGGCACAAAATATTGTAAAATTGTTTCCTATTTTTTTCATCATATATTAAATTGAGGATAACAAATAAAAAAGACTAAAATTACAGTCGAAAGATATAACTTTATTAATAATTTAAGTAATAAATACAAGATCGGTTGTCCTATAAAATAAGCGAAGCTTGAAGCTCATGATAACTCAGATTATGGTTGAGTATAAGACCATTTTACATTCTACACATTTGTGAACGAAAGGTATAAGTTTAATTTACATTATTGGATGTTTTAATCACTCTTTTGAATTCTATCTAATTTTGGCATTGGAGAGGTTTTTGTGATTCTACCACTTTCCACCATTCAAGTTTTTGTGTAGGTGAATTTTATCCACTGCATTCATTTATCAGAGACTAAAGCGTTCATCAACTAGAATTTTGAGAAGAAAATTGATTTTGAAATAAATTAAAAAAATTAACTAAACATACAAAAAAATTAAAAAAATGACAAAATTAATTGTACTTAATTATAATTTTGGTTTATCTAATTGATCACATTTAGCCCTCTTTAAATAAATTATTCTATTTTACTTTTTTTAATATATAAATTGACCCTCTTTAAATAAATTATTCTATTTTACTTTTTTTAATGTATAAATTGAATCAAATTAGATCTAAATCATTAACTTTTGTTAAATTAAAATTTTAAAATCCTAATTCA
Source organism: Saraca asoca (assembly GCA_026873985.1). Classification (NCBI taxonomy): domain Eukaryota; kingdom Viridiplantae; phylum Streptophyta; class Magnoliopsida; order Fabales; family Fabaceae; genus Saraca; species Saraca asoca. The sequence continues at coordinate 13,376 of JANHAO010016747.1, forward strand.
CATACAAATCTTTAACAAGATTCTAAGTTGACAATCACTGAAAAAATTAGTGAAAATTACATGATTCATTTAAGACAAGAAAATATCTTGATTTAACCATTAACATCATATGAGTAACTATTTTTTTATTGATTACTAACACTTGAAGTTCTATTAGAGTTTTGTATGCAATTAAGATTTTTAATTTTCAGTTTAATTAAAATTATTAAAACGAGTAAGATGCATTCTAATTTATATATTAGAGAAATTAAAATAAAATATTATATTTAAAAAGAATCAAATATAATTAAATAAATATTAAATTACTAAAAGTATAATTAAATCAATTAATTAGAGTGGCACAGGAGAGTAATCACAACACCATATTAAAGGAAGTAAGCCTAAGTTTTCTCTTTAAAATGCACGAGTTTCACTATATTTTCTTAAGAGATGAAAAGTTTGAAATACGGTATGCCATTGCTACAAAGATTACCAAAATTGTGCTATTATTGTGAAAAAATGGATCATGAATTTACAAGATCTTCTAAGGGTTTATGTCACGACCCAATTCCCAGGTCCGTGACCGGCGTAGAAGATCACCTGTAGGAGACCTCCTACAAGCCTAACTGTATATTTTGATCCTTAATTTTCTTTTATTCTTGTTGAAAATTTGACAGAGTTTCCTCTATAAACTAGACACCGAAGTTCAAGGCCTTATTACATCAGAACCTGATAAACAATTAACAAATAAATATATATATATATATACAGTGGCCCAGACTTAACAACAATAATTTGCTGGGCATCCAAAATGTAATTATAGATATGATATAATAATTATTACAATATCTCAACATCAACTTCTACAATGTATTTAAAGACATTTAATATGGGCCTTATACGCAG
>JANHAO010016748.1:0-14244 GCA_026873985.1 Saraca asoca
GTTTAATAAAAGCAAATTATTTCTTAATTTTATGAGATTTATAGTTATTAAGATTTTATTTATCAAATTGTTAGAAATTACAATGGTACAAAAATAATAACTGATTCATTTTTATTTAGTTAACTTAAGAAGAATTGTATTAAATCTAAAGTGTTCAAAAATTTTCGTTCGTAACAATCTATTTTCCTATTGCTTATCATCATCAATTTGTTTCAAATGCTAAATGGCTTTTGACTTATTTGATGGAAATTGTTAAAAAAACCGACCACCTCTGACAAGTTGAAGTGGGTGGGGCAGGAGATCCTACATGTACAAGACTGTGTGACTTTTGTTTGCTGTTTGACCATGGTTTCTATTTTATTCAAGACAGATTTGTTATTGTCATGAGTGTATTTTGTGGTAAGAGAGAAGATGGAAAAAAATAAAGTTGAACTTGTAATTTGTGCATTTTGATTTTTAACTGAAGTTTAATTTAAGGCCAAAAGAATAGTTTTAATTGTAATTTGTATATCATTTTACATATATCTGATATCTTTATATAACAAATATATAATTATGAATAAAATGATCAGAGAATGATTAAGATTTTTTGACTGTAGATTAATACAAACTGTCAACATGACGGAAGATATAGTATTAGATGTACATTTAGTTGCAATGACGGTTAGGGGACAAAGTCATTGTTAAAGGTTGCTAGGCTGTCTATACAAAGACAACACACATGAAAGATAAGGACTCGATGAGAGGGAAGGAAAAACCATGAGATGAAATTTGTGAGGACGATTGTGAAGTCTCAATGAAGAAAAACGTTTGCTTGGATGATGAGAGTAATTGATGGAATTTTTGTTGTTATCACTAATACTTTCATTTCCCATTTAGAATTTGGTTATGGGTAATCCCCATTTCTTTTCATGTATATGTGAAGGAAAAAAGAAGAAGAAAATATTCTAATTAAATAACCACAAATTTGCTTCTTAATAAGTCAACACTAGTTTAATTTTAAGCTTTATCATGAGTTCATGACAAGCACTAACCTTATATCAAGTATAAGCTTTAAGCTTTTAATTGGTCATCCTCTTACATTTAACCAAGGATGTAATTAATTAATGACCTTTTTCTTTCAATTTTCTGGGTTGGAAGGCCAGATCCCAGATATCTAACCTCTTATTTTCTTTATGCAAAACCGAAAGCATTGTTACTAGAATACAAATTCGTGATATGTAAACTTCAATATTTAAATACTAGAAAAGAAAACACTATGCCAGTTATGGAAACTTATAATCGGTCGATTAAAGGAAAATTTGAGGTGACATATAATCTAATTGTTGGAAAATTTCGGTGATGCAGCAGAACTGCTGTGATGAAGTTCAAGATTAAAGAAACAATAAATAGAAAAACATAAGTATTAATGTGATTTGGCTTTTAGCATACTCCATAAGTGAAGACGGAAAAATAAATCTACTATTGAAATAAGAAAACATAAATAATATAATAATTCTCAAACTCACATCTTAAATACATAAAAAAAATATTTTATAGTGTATATACTCTTCACTTTTAATAATCATTAAAAGAACAAAGACTAATTATAAAATTTCAAGTAACCTCGTATGAATTACAAAAACAAACTCTCTTTTCCCCAAACAAATCTTGCAGAAGACAAGTATTTATAAATCAAAATCTTTACCAAAAGATAACTTCAACTTGATTACAATATTTATTAATATGATATATCTAACTTGATTAGAGTCATTATCTAATCAAAATTCAAACTTGAATAGGATGAAAATATAAATAAGAAATTCTTATTTTACAAAAAAAGAATTTAGGTCAGAATCCCAATAATTTTTACCTTGACACAAATTCCATTATAAAGTCTTTAAACTCCAAATTGAGTAGCTCCATATCAAGTAATTTTACCAAATTTTTGTTATCTTCTCTAGAGACAAGAAATGTCTTTAAAATTTCACCTCCAATAGAGTTAGCACTCTACAGGTGCTTCAGCAAATAAATATACCAAATTTGCTCCATCATCTCTCAAAGAGTTCTTTGAACAAAATCACTAAAAATATACAAATAAAGTTTTTGCTCAAACAAAATCTATGATTGATATAAAACTCTAAAATGAATCTAAATTGATAATTCTTTAATCAAACTGAACATAAGATTAAAACTAACCAAGATTAGCAAATAAGGCAGAATTCAAATTAAAATCCGAACATGGTAGATTTGAACTCTAATATCACTTGTTGGAAAATTTTGACAATGCCACAGAAGCATTGTGACAAAATTCAAGATCCAAGAACCTGTTAATAGAAAATAGGACGACACAAGTATTTAACATAGTTCAACTTTTAGCCTACTCAAAAGGCGAAGATGAAAAACAAATTTGTTATAGAAACAAAAGTAAGTACAAATGTTATGATAATTCTTAAATTCATATCCCAAATATACTTAAAAATACCTATTTTTCACTCTCATAATCATTAAAAGAATAAAAATTAATTGTATAATTTCAATTAACCCCACAGTATTTACAAAAACAAACACTCTCTTTCCCAAACAAATCTTGAAGAAAACAAGTATTTATAAATCAAAATTCTTATTAAAAATAAGTCCAACTTATTCACAATATTAATCAATATAATATATCTAAAGTGATTAAAATTCTTATATAACGAAAATTTAAATTTAAATAAGATAAAAATATAAATAAACAATTATCTTATTAAAAAAAAAGAGAGAATTTGAATTACAATCCCAGCATTAATGAATCGTTGCACAATAATGGTGATATACCTGACAAGGAGAAGGAATGTCAATGATGGCATATGGCCTCACACCTAGCATGACGAAACAACCACACAGTGGGCCAAACCCTAGAAAATGGTCAATTCTAATATAGACATTTTCAAATCTCAAAATTTCTGTGCCATAGATTTGGTCAAAATACTGCATATTCAGATTTGGAAAAGGCGTATCTCCCATATCAGTGATGTCCATAATGACAAATGAAATTTGATCAAATCTCGACTCTTAGTCATGGCACCTTTTTCCTACCTGCACGTTGTCTCTTATTGCTGTAATGGCACGTAGTGCCGCATATTCTATGGGTTTAGAATAATAAGGTGCAGGATAATTACTCGAACTTATACATTATTAATATGGAAATGATCGAAGTATGATGTTCTTTTATTCTTAAAATTTAGTCTATTAATTACGAGATTCAATTGTTATATGAGCATAATTAAGCTTGATGAATGGCACATGTGAGGTGGGACAAAGTGTGCTGGGCAAGGCTTGATTTGTTGCTAATATACAAACAAATACACTAGCTTTTGAACCGGTATGCATTGTAACAGAACAAATAGCAAAAAATTGCATCATAAAATTCAACCAATAATCTGGATTTGATTTATGATATCATATGGCTTAAATATAATCCAAATTAAAGTAATAATTATAATGTAAAATAATTACATATCTTGTGTAAACTATGAATTTGTTGATTTGAATGATTGAATATCTTCGTACGTTTATTCTTTTCGATCCTTAGTAGTCTTAGGACGAATGCATTTATGAATCCTAATAGCGAGATTGCAAGGATTGACCTAGAATGAGAGCAGGGGCCTGCCTTATATATATTAACCTAACTGGACAAGCTGGCCCATCACATGATAGTCCAGTTATAAAACTTATATGAGTAGTAATCACTTATTTTGATCTAAGTGTCATTTTAAGCTCTATATAATTATCACTTTAACTTGGGCTAATTTATAATATTAATTTGATATTTGTATAATTTAGATTTTATAAAATATGTGTTGAATTATGGAAGTCCACATGAAAATATTTTAACAATCTCCTACTTGGACAGTATAGTTCAGAATAAAATAAATGCAAAAATTGTTCTCTAGATTACTATATGTGACCACATCAAGAAATGTCAAATTAATTATGATACTATTATAATCACAGGTCTAAATTGGAATCATAAGTAGTCAAGAGTGTAGAGCATTATATCCGATTAGGATACTAACGTCAAATGTGATTATATGTAAATCTCAATATATTGGTCCAAGTATCCGTCCAAGATGCCAAATAAGATTCAATCATCCTAACACGACAATTAAACAAGACCTATATGTCTCCATCAACATGCCATAATACAATGCGCTCTAATAACAATAGTATATATAAATATGGCAATATCATACCATGTCATAAATCTTAAGATTAATAATAAGATAAGTTCATTGTTTCAATAAGAAACATGAAACTGTCACTAACTCCGATATCGAAAGGCTCAGTCAAACCCATTCTAGTAATGTGTTTGTGAGACAATCCTACAGCTAAGTCTTTGGCTAATGGATCCATGAGTATGCAATCCGTGGCACTATGTTCAATATATGAATGATGCTCGCGTATCTTCTCATTAATAAATTCATATTTAAAATCAAAGTGTTTTATACAGTCAAAACTTTTATTATTTTGAGAGAAGATTATTGTAGTAGCATTGTCACAATAAATGTTTGGGGGCAGAGAAATGATTTTAACAATTTTGCATCCAAGTATTAGGTTTTTTTAACCAAACAATCTCGTGAATGGCTTCACAATAAGTGACATATTCTACTTCTATAGTGGAAGTTGTTGTGATTAATTGCTTGACACTTTTCTGCGAAACAACTCCTTTTGCCATCATAAAATATATCCAGATGTTAGCTTCTCATCATCTGAACAACCTTCAAAATTAGAGTTAGAGTAGCCTGCAACTACCAGATCTGCAATAGATTAACACAAAATTCTTTGTACCTTGTAAGTACCTCATAACTTTTTTCACAATAATATGTTGTCTCTGATCAGGATCAATCAAGTATCTTCTAATTACACCAACCACAGAAGCAATTTCAGGATATGTGCATACTTGAGCATACATCAGGTAACCAATAACGAATGCACATGAGACTTCTTTCATACTCGACCTTTCTTCATCATTCTGAAGATACTGGACTTTAGAAAAAATCTCACCCCTTTGCAAGGGTGAAAACTTTGAGAGTACAAAGATATGTTGAACCTTTTGAGCATATTTTCAATATACAACCTTTGAAACAAGTTGAAAAGACCCTAGGATTAGTCATAGTGGATTTGTATGCCTAGCATAAAAGAGGCTTCACCAAGATCCTTAATATATATATATATATATATGTTAACAACATCTACTCAGTCTCAATTGGAAGGCTCATGTCATCAATTGCAAGGAGAATATCATCATCATATATGACTAGAATAAAAAATCTATCTATATCCATCTTAAAGTAGATACATTGATCTACGTGATTCTTTTTGAATCTAAAAGAAGTAACAATTTCATCAAACTTGAGATACTATTGTCTAGACACTTACTTCATATCATATATAGACCTTTTCAATTTATACACTAAGTGTTCATTACCCCTCTCTTGGAAACCATCTCGTTGATTCATATAACAATTTTTGACAAATCACCATTTGAGAAGGCTATCTTAATGTCCATCTAGTATAGCTCTGGACCAAAATGTACCACTAATGGCATAATAACTCTGAACTAGTCTTTAGTTGAAACAGATGAGAAAGCTTAACTCCAATCTACATTTTTTTTTTAAGTATAGTAACTCCAATCTACATCTATTTTTTTTTTTTTTTTAGTATAGCCTTTTGCTACCAATCTAGCCTTATACCTTTTTGTTTCCCCTAGAGCATCTCATTTGGTCTTAAAGACTTATTCACATCCAATAGGCTCGTAACCAGCAGATAACTTTATGAGATCGCACACATCATTCTGACGCATAAAAATAATTCATCCTTAATGGCTTTCATCAATTCTAAAGCATTAGGACTTGAAAAGATTTCCAAAAAATTGGTGGGATCACAGTCATCATTGATGTCAAACTCATACTCTTATAGGTATACTAGATAATCATTTATAATTATTGGTTTGTGAGCCCCCTAAGATCTTATCAAAGGTACCTCATCATTAACAAAACTTGGTTCCCTTTCTTCTGCCAACAGGGCACTTGGTTCTCTAGCTCCCACCATTGGTTTTAACATTTGTTGTACTTGATTATCTTTCAGATCAACTCAATTTGTTTTAATCAGTGAAGGTGCTAGTGGAATAACAACTTGTTCCTATTGAAGAGACATATCATATGATTCTTCACTCCCATTATCTAAATAATCTTTAAAATATACAACATAATCTAACTCAGTTACCCTGGTAGTGTGTTGGATAGTAAAATCTATTGCCTTTGGAGTCACTACAATATCCAACGAAGTAACCATTAATTGTCTTTGGATTGAGCTTCTTTGTTCAGCCTTGCAACCCTAATTATGGAAATGCCTAAGGCTAGGCCTTTTTTTGTTTAACAATTCATATGGGTTTTTAGGTAAAGACTTACTAGAGACTTGATTTAAAACATAGCACCAGTTTTAAAGCATCTCCTAAAAGAAAGTCTAGCAGAGTGGAATTCCCCAACATATATCTCACTATGTCCATGAGCATGCGGTTTCTGCCTTCTGCAATGCCTATTTTGTTCAAGCATTACAAGCATAGTGTAACTAGCCTCAATTCCACAGTCTTGGAGTTATCTAGTAAAAAGACCAAGATTCATACCAGTTTTGTCATATCTACCATAGTACTCCCCACCTTTATCAGAATTGATGCAATTAATTTTCTTTTCTAATTTAAGTTCAATCATAGTCTTGAATGTCTTGAAGGCATTTAAGGACTCCAACTTTTTAGTGAGGAGTTTCTCCCAGTCAAATTTTGAATAATCATTGATGAAGATCATGAAATACTTGTATCTACCTATAGCTCTCAACGTAATCAACTCACTAACATTAGTGAGAATTAACTCCAGAGCATTTTCCTTTCTAATTCTCTTTCATTTTTTAGCTCTAACAGAGAGTTTTCTTTTGATTCAATTAACACATGTACCAAAATTAGATAAGTTTAGGTAATAAGAAATTCCTTCTTTTATCAATTTCTCCATTCTTTCTCTAGAAAGGTGATCTAGATGCCTATGCCACAACATCTTTCTTTCGTTTCTAAACATAGTGTTTATTGAATTTGCAAAAGTGGGGTCTAAATCAATCTTATATAAGTCGTCACATAAGCAACCAAAACCAACCAAAATATAATCATAAAACAGACTAACTTTTTCATTACCTAAATGACAATTGTATCTAAACTAGTTTAGAGCAACAATTGAAATCAACTTCCTATTCATGGAAGGCACATAACCAGTATCTTTTAATTCTAAAACATGGCTAGAAGATAATCTTAAGGCTACTACTCCTATATGTTCCACTTGTATTTTGTCTTCATTTCTCAATCTTACAATTAGCTCTTCTTCATTTGGCTTCTTCCTTTTTCTCAATGCTTGTAAAGAATTGGTAACGTGAATTGTTGCACCTATGTCTAGCGTCCAAGTGTTTGAAGAGCATCTATGATATTAGACTCAAAATACACTAATGCCAGAGGAATACCTATTTCTTTTTCTCAATCCATTTCTTAAGCTTATAACATTTTTCCTTGTTGTGTCCATACTTCTTATAGTATCTACGGTGCCCTTTGAATAGAGGCTTTTTGGGTCTATAGTGTTATGCATTCATGTCAGCCTTCTTCTTAAACTAGGGTTTCTCTTTATTATCCTTTGGGTGTAACTTATTTTCATGCTCAACACTTAATTCATGTAAAATGAAGTGAGCACTGTGAACCTTCCCTTTCTTTATGTCATCTTGCTCTTAACTAATAATTAAGATCATCTAATTGATAGACCATTACCCTTCTGGGTATGATATGATGTCTTAAGAGCATCATACTAAATAATAAGAGACTCCAAAGTATGCCATATCAAATAACTATCTCCTAAGTCTACCTTCATAGCCTTCAATTAATTGTAGTAGTGCACCACCTTCATAATGTGCTCACAAACTCTACTAATGTCATTATAAGCAGTTTTCTCCAATAGTGAGAGGTAATGTCTTTTCTTCCCCTTATTGAACTTTATGAACTTCTCAGCCATAGAGCTCAAAAAGGCTTTGGCATTTGGAGAATCACCAATGCTTTACCTAATGGTCCTATCCATAGTATAGTTTATAACCTTCAAGCACACTATATTAGAGTATGTCCACTTGTCATGAAGAGTCCTTGTGTAGTAGTAGAATTATCATGAATCAATGACCCCTCCTCTCTAAATGTCAAATCTAGATTGATGATTGTTAGGTATAATTTCAACAATTCAACCTAACCCGCATAATTAGTCTCTTTTAACATGTTCATGGAGGTTAATTTTATAAGCAACGAGGCTGAGAAAATAACAATTTATGAAAATTATTATAAATTTCCCAATACATGTATGTTTAACATAATTATGCATTATAGCATTATCTTAGATACCATACTATATAATATAATTTTAAGCAAAATTTCATACAACTGATCCCACAATAGTTGCATATACAATTACGTAAAATTTTATGGTATAATATGAGCTATTTATAATTTCTACACAATAACAATATCATACATTAATCATGTAAAATCAATTCAACTCTCAAAGAATAATATATCGCACTAGACAAATTTCATATAGTAGGCTTAGTAGGTTAATATGTAAGAATTATGTGATAAAAATTTTAGATCCAAAAAATAATAAATTAATATTCAAAGAAATTGGATAAAAAATAAATAAATAATCTTTATTTTTAAAAATTTCTGAAAAAATATCCAAAAAATCTGGTTCAGAGAATTGAGCAAAATAGTGGTTGAACCATGCCGCCGGAAAGGTGGCACATGGCCCACACGTGCTCAGCAAGCGCATGGGTATTGTTCGTCATCAGCCTAATCACTCTTTTTCCGTACCGGATACATTGCAATTCGGGTCTCACAGACTCAATTTTCGCCTCGCTTGACTGGATCTACAATTTGACCAATTTTGGCTAATTTTATCCAAATTGATTTATGGATTTTCACCTTAAAACACATCAACACTAGCCCACGCTTTAATTTGAACAAAAAATTAGAAACTTTGCTTTGATTTTGTGAAAGGAAAAATTGAAACAAAAACTTGTGTTTTCCATTAAAATTTCATTCAAGAGCTTTACACACATCAATTTTGATAAAATTGAATTGGGGTTGTTACTGGGTATAAAGATTTGAAGCAAAACCATGAAGCAAAACCACAAATCAATTTGAAGAAAAATAACATAAATTATGTTTAATTTGAAAATCCCCTCTCCGGACAACCTTGTAAAAAACAGTTTTCATGTTTTTGTTTAATCACAAAATACACACAAATTCTAAAATTATTTATGCATAATGCATCAATAACATTCAAGAAAATTATTTATATAAAATTGTCGATTAATTTTACTATAAGATTATAAATTTTGAACTCATGACTTTTCTTGATTTCAACAATATTATGATATAAGTAATTCCAAACTGAATTTGCACAATATTCAACCATATAACATAATAAAATAATTGACCTTAATACCAATTGCAAGAAATTGCATAACAAAATTGAATCAATTATCTGGATCTGATTCATCATATCACATGATATAAATATAGCATAAATTAAAATAATAATTATAATGTAAAATAATTATATATTTTACATATTTGAATGATTGGACATCCTAATAGTTTTACTTCTCTTGATCCTTAATATTCTCAACGGAGAATGCATCTGCAAATCCTGACAGAGAGGAATTGGCTTAGGGTGAGAGTATGGACCTACCTTGTATATATTAATCTGATTGGGTCTAAGTAACCCATCATAGAATAGATTAGTTACAAGGCTCACACGATCAATAATCACTTATTCTGGCCTAAAGGTCAATTTAAGCCCTATATTATAATCACTTTAATTTAAACTAATTTACAATGTTAATTTGATATTTATATAATTTAGATTTTATAAAATATGTTTTGAATTATGGAGCTTCACATGAAAAATTTCTAACAAATTTCCAAGAGAACAAGAAATTTGCAAACACGGAAGCACGATCAATTGAGTTATAATGCAAATTAAGTTGTAAAACCATAACTGTATTCTTCAATTTTCCTATATTATAAAGTTCTTTAGTCTTCAATGTGAAATTTGAATGTATATAATACATCAGAAATGGTTCTAAATGGTGATTTCACGATTATAAAACTAACTGAGCTAGTGGGCCGTGGCTGCGCAATCATGCAACCCATAAACAAAGATATTTGAAACTAGAGAGTAAAGAGAGATCGTGCCTCACTTGACTTTGTGATCGACAGATTTCCAAGATTGAACAGACTCCATTCACTTTTATTAATAAAACTATAGTGGAGAAGGTACAGGAATCCCCACGTTTAATTTCAGATTCAGCCTTAAGTTTCAAACCTCTCAATACGGACTTACAGAAAATCTTAGCGTGCTTGTGACTTTTTTGTAATGGTAATCATATATTCAGATTCTTAGATATCGAATCATACGTACAAAAATAGAAAGTGTGGGAGAGAAGAAGTAATCAAGATCAAAAGAGATTTTGCTGCAACATAAACTAATAATTAAGATTTTGAAGCCAATTTACATACACAGTAGAAGATATTCCCTTACCTAGGACTGATCCAATCAAGGAAATTGATAGTTGCACTTTACACTAATATGGTTATTAACTGTGATTGTCTTCGCAATTAAGATTATATTGTAACTGTAAAATTAAGAATACATGTGAGAATATGTTATCATTGGGAGCAAACTTGAGAAAAATTATAGTTGGAAGACCTAACTCAATAGTAATATTATCACTACTATAGAATTAGTTGTTAACGGCGATACACAATTGAATGTTGGAGATAATTTTTTAGCGGCAGTTCAACGATGATTTTTTCTGAACCGCCACTAATAACTATTTTTTAACGGCGGTTTGGATGAACCACCACTAAAAATGTTATGACCCGGCTTTTAGCAGCAGTTTTGATCAACCACCGCTAATTACTAATATTTAGCGGCGGTTTGTATAAACCACTGCTAAAGACATGGATAAGCAAAGGGACTAGGGTTCGACTTCTCTGAAGTGCAAAATGTTAGCGGTGATTTTTTAACAAACCGCCACTAACTACAAGGTTTAACGGCGGCTGTAAACAACCATTGTTAAAAACATTAAGGTTGTAGAAGTAACCCTAGCTGCTGGACATTTTGGGACTCTTCTACAACTCACAAAACTCTTTCATTTTCTTTCTTCCCTCCTCTTCTCCTGCGGTGCCCCTCTTGTTTGTGAGGTTCTTGTTGCTTCATCGGAGGCTCGTTGCTTCAGTGACCAATAGATTATTCCTTCTTCTCTATCTTGTCTTATTCATAGGTTCTTCCCAAATAGTGGCCGCTAGCCTTGGATTCATCTTTACCAAAAGTAGAGGAAGATGCACTCCATTGTAACATTTCTTTCTTCCATTCTATTTTTACTCATCAAATTGAATCAATGCTACTTTTTGCTTACTATGATTAAGGTTTTGGAGCAGGAGGAGAGAGTAGGATGGTTCTAGAAACATCGACAGTGTTGAAAGTGTTTGGCTCTCACACCTACGAACTCTACAGATCTGATCTGACATTGCTGGAAGCCATCGCTAGGAACAACGAAAACAACCCCTACGTTAGGCTGCCGTCATCCCTTTTGTCTTTCCTATGCTTTTTTTAGTTATGGAAAATGATTGTCTCTATGTAATAATTTTCACACTTGTAGAGATCCATGAACTTGTAATCCCCTATCCCCACCCTTTCCCCTCCAAAGTGAAAAAAATGAAAAAAAGGGGGGACGATGAATCTGCAACTTATAAAAGAGATGATATTTATTGAATATACCAATATGATAGCTTAAGACCTGTAGCTTAAGCAGTTTTAAAATTATTGTCTATGGCTTTCTGATTTTGGTAACATAATAATCTTTGTTTCTACAGTCCCATCTTCAATTGTGCATCAAAGTTCTTACTCCTCATTTAGTGGCCAAGCTTTAAATCTACCATGTTCGAGGTTACTAATACTAATACAAAATCCTTCTTCACGAATGCCTATGATAATGATGGTGAAGCTAACAATACAGTTCATCAAAGGAACTGATGAATAGAAAATACTAGATGTTAGGCTGACTAAATCAAGAGATGGAACAAATGGCATGGCCATTTTCAGGTTTGAACAACCCTCAGTCTTTGATTCTTCTAGTGAAGTTGGTGACATCACTGGTTTTTACATGATTGATAAGGAAGGAGTGCTTCAGTCAGTTGATGTGAGTGCAAAACTTATCAATGGAAAACCTGCAGGAATTGAAGCTAAGTATATAATGGGTAGTCCGCTTGAGTGGGATAGATTCATGCGATTCATAGAGAGATACTCCAATGAAACTGGTTTGCAATTTATACAAAATGAGTTTTTAATTTTCTGAGTTTCTCCTTCTACTCTTTTTTCCCCATGTTTACATGGCTAATCATATTGTTGTTTTGAAGCTAAGTATATAATGCGCCATTTCTGCTGAAGACTTATGATTTGTTGGAAGAAGGTGGAGAAGAAGATAGCAAGAGAATTGTGTAATGTAATGTAGAAGGAAATGGTTTTGTTGTGTGGTCTCCAGCTAAGTTCTCAGAGTGTACTTTGCCTAGATATTTCAAGCACAGCAACTTCTCAAGCTTCATTCGCCAATTGAATATCTATGTAAGCGATTCTTCCCTCCTTCAAAACCAAAATATTGTCATCATATTTAATATCTTTAAACCCCCCAAAAAAAGTTAATGAACTCTAAGCTGTATATATGTGCTAACAAAGCAGAGGGCCATAGTAATATGATATTTTATTTCTTTTTTAAAAATATTCGTGACAATATTATTCTTGTGTAAGCTAAATTTATGGATGCATTAATCAATTTGGATTTTAGTGACTACAAATTCTTAATGTACTTAACAAAATTTATTTTTCATCAGTAGAAATTATTAAATAATTTTTTTAATATTTAAGTAATTAAACATTTTATAATTAATCAAAATTATTGTCACGACCTAATCCCGGGTACGTGACCGGCGTAGTAGGTCACCCATAGGAAACCTACTACAAGCCTGACCATGCACATATAATGCCAATGCATATGTATTACTTTAACAAACAATTATATATATATATATATACTATTACCTCTACCAAAACCTCGATAGAATTTCCTCTATTTTTTGGACATCTAGCCATAAGGCTTTCACAGAAAACATCAAGGGCTACACGCCCATCAGAACTTGTACCATGTCATACAGTACAAATATTCATATTCAGTGGCCTAGACTAGACATTGCACATCCTACTGGGCATCGAGGACTCAAACATATGCAGAATGCTTTCCTATCCAATTGCCAAACCATTTTACCATTTCATACCTTTTAATCTCCGCGGAAGGTGGTTGATGAGATGGAGGGAAACTGGGTTACTTCCTATCTTTGAAAAACATAGAAAGAAGAGGAGTGAGTTTCAATGAAATCCAGTGAGTAAACAATCCTTTCAAAATCATTTATTATTAAAAAAAACATTTTTAATACCGTTCTTAATTATAAAACCAGTTTACTCATTTATTTACCCTTGTCTTGATTTAGTTTCAGAAAGTCATTCTTTTGTAAGAGAATCAAGTATAAAAAAATATCATATCCAATTTTATAGACAAATATCAAAATAAGCCATTATGCAAAATAAGTCTAACATAAATGAACATGACAGAAATCAATGTTATATAATAATCTCACTGAATATCGATATAATGAATATTCCACTAGATTCGCACAAGTAAATCTCCGAAGGTAACCGTCCTATAATCCTGTCGTGGGTCATCCAACACGTCTACCAGCGCCCATGGATGTATCCCGCCATAAGCCATTTGACACGTCTGCTAGATGCTCATGTCGTTATCCCTATCATATCTCCTCAACTCTTGCCCAGGTAAACATATATTCATAAGTACACTTGCGGGTTACCAACCATTTACTAATGAATCTAGTACTTTAAATCATTTAATTAAAAATCCATGCATAACAATTTCCTCAAAACCATCATGTAATATATAACATTTCCAGATAAGCCGTATCATCAGATCAAAGTATTCAACAGATAACAATGGTACTTTTCATTTTCAATTTATCACATAGAAAGCATTTCCATTTAACACTTATAATACAAATAAAATAGAATTCCATTTTTATCA
>JANHAO010016749.1:0-14245 GCA_026873985.1 Saraca asoca
ATATTTGTAAATATTAAAAAATATTATGCTTATTTATAAATATATATTGTAATTATTATTTTTTCATATGAAAATAAATACTCATGATATTAAATAACAAAGCATAACAAATAATAAACTGAAAATCAAGCTTGACACGTGTATTGAAATAGGGAATGCGTATCCAAACTTTTTAAAATTACGAACACAACCCCGAAATCGAATTTGACATGCATGTCAAAATAAGGAACGGGTATCCAAATTTTTTAAAATTACGGATACGATCCTGACATGTTTCGTATCGATGTCGATGAGTGTCAGTTTCTGACACCGACACACTGATACGATTGCTATATGAAGTATCAATGCATCGTAAGTTATTACCTACCAATAGCCTCTAATCGGATACCACGTAGATAGAATCAGTTGTTTATAACTAATTAAATATGTGCAAATCACATGACTAACCTACTAACAAATTGCATATCTTCCATATGACCGAAGATCATGTGAAGACACATGATCTATCTATAATCATTTATCACTCCATCTAAACAAATTCTAAAGGGATTATAAAATTTTATAATGCAAGAATTTGCACACATGATGAGATCATTAATTTGTACACGACACATGCACTATTTGACTTATTGCATTTCGGTCGTCATATCCCCTCTTCCATAAATGAAATTTTCCATTTCTTCGCCACCTACTTGGAGACCGAAGGATTCTAATCCTATCATCAAAGAAAATGACTCTGAACAATCTCTTGACGACAACTTAATTGCCGGTAAACCACACTTGATCACATTTTCAAAAGCAAGTTACTGTTACCACTTTTTGATCAGACATCTACACGTTTACCTTTATTTATTAATTATTAATTGCCACCATAGGTCGTAGACCACGAAAATATTTACATTCTTTTCTTTATAAAACCCAATCTTTCTTTGACAAAATTAACCTTTTATAGGTACTTAATTGTAAGAAACTATACCAGCTATTTTTTTTTTTTTCATTTCCTTCTGAAAGATACGGAGAAATTAATTCATAACAATTACTTAAAACTGAACAACAAAAATGAAAAAGGCTCATTTTTGTTTGTTAATTGCTACCCATGAAATGGGAGCAAGATAAGTTATTCTATTTTAATATTTGGATATTTAATAAAAATATTGTGTTTAGGTAGGTATTAAGAAAAATGTTGTATCTATTGAGATACGAATTTTTATAATTTTTGTATAAATTTTTTATTTCACATCTTTTTTAGTAAAGTTGTAACATGTATATAAAAATAAAAAATTGAAAAATTCTTGAATACATTTTTAAATATTGGAGTTGTATTTTTAGTTTTTTATTTTGTATATGCAAAATTGATACAAAATTATAGTTTTTTTGAAAAAAAAATATATGAAAAATTACAATTTTTATATTAAAATTTTATTAAAAAATGCAAAATCTCCAATACAATAGCAAGGAATTACGAGTAAAACTCAACTTCAAATTTTTTACCAAAAGTGAAATATTTCCATTATTATCATAATATTAAGATTCTCAATAATACTCTTTTTTTATAAATAAAAAAATATCTTATTTATTTTATGGTATGTTTAGAAGTTAGAAGGGAAGGAAAAAGCAAGAAACAAAAGAGAGTGAAAGTTAAGAAAAGAGAGGAGAATAGATGATTATAAGAGAATTTTCCTCTCCTTATTTAGATGTTTAAAAATCTTTTGAAAGAATACAAAATAAAGAGTAATAGAGGATATTAAAAAACTTTGGAAGATTAACCATAAATCTCCAATATTTTCCGCTCCTCAATTAAAACTTCAAATAAGGAGAAAATTATGATTTAACATGTCATTTCCTATCCTTCCTTTGCATTGCTCCCCATCTGTATATAACATAAATCTCGCAATTAAGGAATTCCAACCCATTTTTCTCCATTCAAATATATCATTAGATCCACTTAATCATAATATTAAATTCTTACTCTCACTTAATAATAATAAGACAATTGTGATTTTTAACATCTTAAAAATTAAAAATTACAATTATTAATACATATGAGTTTTATAAAATTAAAATATAAATAATAAAATTGACAATTTATTATTTCTTATTACACAAAAATAAAAATATATATTATAACTAAACTATATAAATATTCCACACGTCAATATACCCTATTAATTAAGTCAATGCTGCTGAACTGTCACCATCCACCTTTGATTTGGTGTACGCGAGACGGATCACGGAAATGTAACTTATATCCCGAATCCACAGATGAACGGACTTGTAGAAGAAATGCGTAAGATTTGTGCAAGTGTGTGGCTAGGTTTTGTACGTATCTTCACAACCAAAACAATTTGTTTCCATATGTGCAGCGCGTGGCTGGTCCTTTACTTTTCCGTCGACTATATTTTAATCATGAATATTAAATGCCATGTTCTCTATGAGCCATATTTTGTTTATTTTCATAATTAGTTTAAATCTAAATAATATGCCATGTTCTCTATGACCCATAATTTTTTATTATCATAATTAGTTTAAATCAAAATAATATTGTTTTATGAAGGAATGCAAATGACATTCGCGATAGAACCAAACTGAATGGTATTGAATTTGGCAATTATAAAAATAAAGGTGGAAATCTTTTTTCGATAACACAAGAAGGTCAAAACATGCCAGGAATGAAGGATTGAGAAATGCAGTTTTATAGTTTTAACCAGATATCACTTTTACATGCACAGGAATCACTGCTCTCCATATTTTCACGTGAATATTAATATCTTCCATTTGAATTATTTGCTTGATGGTAATAGTGAAAATCTTTTCATAAAAAAAATTCTTATCCTCTATTTTATTTTATTTTATTTTATTTTATTGCTTAAGTTGTTCCTTCAATTTAAAATAAAAATAAATCAAATAGTTTATAAGTGACTCGTGACATAATTTATTAAATGCCTAACTTAACTTATTTATTTAATTAAATAAATTAGAATTAGGTCAATATATTAACTTCTTTTTGTGAAACAAAGCGATCTAAATCCGAATAAGAAAACAAAGAAAAAAGCTAGTACAAAGAAATAAACCGGATCTTGGGAAAAGAAAGGATCCTGGTAAGTATGAGAGCCCACAGTAAGGTTGACACCTATGTTACACGGATATCGATACACTGACACAGAAAAATATAAATATAGATATGGAGATACGACATTTTTAAGAAATATAAGACACCGACGCGTGGGGGATACAAGTAAATAGTAAAAATATATGGATACATTTGTAAATATTAAAAAAGATTATGTTTATTTGTAAATATATATATATTGTAATTATTATTTTTTTCATATGAAAATAAGTATTCATAATATTAAATATTATGATATAACAAATAATAAGCTGGAAATCAAACTTGACACGCGTGTTGAAATAGAGAATGTGTGTCTGAATTTTTTAAAATTATGGACACGACCCCAAAATCGAGCTTGACACGAGTATTGAAATAGGAAATGGGTGTCTGAAGTTTTTGAAATTACGGACGCGATCCCGATATATTTCGTGTCGATGTCAATGAGTGTCGGTGTCAAAAACGTTTCTAACACGTAGACACGACTACTATATGAAGTGTCGGTGCATCGTAGATTTACACTGTAATTTGCCTTCCAATTAGCACAAGCGTTTTTTTCTTCGGAACGAATGCGTTACCGCTGCTTCCCAATTGGCTTATTTAATAAGCAGATTTAACTTATTTAAGCTTAAACTAGATATGATGATCTATTAGGCTTGCATGTTTAATATATATATATATATATATATATCCATATATACGATTTAATAGTTATTTTTACACTCATTTAAAAAAATATAATTTTGTTATAATTTAATACTTTTAATTTTATTTGATGAAATTAGAAACAAAATTTTGTTTGATAAATTTTCAACAACTTTATCATTATTATTTTTACTGAGAGGTCTATTTACCTACCTATTATGTCTTGTCATATAAAATTATGTATGACTTATTGAATTTTAATAGTTAGATTTAAATAGATCAATAAATCAAATCAAATTTCTTAAATTTTATAAATAAATTAGATCATACTGAAATTTTAACCTATAACAAATCGGAAAATTTTTTGGAACATACATGGTTTATTTATGTTAAAGCTGAGTTTGACTTACTTATTTTCACCTCTTTATCTCAATCCATATTTGTTAGATTTATGATTATGATAACAAATAATTATATATTAATAAAATGTTTGTGCTGGGGTGAAGTCTGGTTAGGCTTTAGCCCCCCAAAGATATGAAAAATTACAAAGTTTTTTTAAAATTTTTTATTTTTATTTTTAAATTTTCAACATAACCTCCTAAAAATTAAAAGGCTTTTACAAAAAAAAATTCTTGACAAATTGTATTTTAATTTCTCCAAAAAAATTTCTCTGATTTCACTCTTGTATATATGCAGTGTACATGGTAAAAAAAATTAAATAACCTTTTCGGTTTAGTAATCCACCTCCAAATTATAGTTCAACCCTTTCACTTTAGTCATGTCTTATATGATCAAAATAAAGGTAAAAATTTAGAAAGCTTTTTGGTACAAAAAAAAATGTATCAATATGTGTTGTGCAAAAAAGTATATAAATTATTTTATAGTTTTTGTTAGTTATACTGAATGTTTTGAAGTAACATACTAAAAGGAAGAGAAGTGCGTGTTGATATATAAATGAAAAGAGGAAAGAGAAAGCGAATTTTTTAAAAATTTCATTTGGATAGAAAATAAAAGAAAAAAATTAATTTTTAAAATACTAAAAAATTATAATCATAAATTTTATTTTTAAAATTTTTTTTCTTTTTTTTTCCCTCAATTCGAACAAAAGAAAGGTTTAGGACTTGTTTGAAAGTATTTTCAGATATTTTTGTTTTATTATTTTTTGATTAAAAAAATAAAAAATTTATTTAGATGTAAATTTTAAAAATAAATATTTTTTTAATTTTAAAGATAAAAAATATATATTGAATATTATTTATAACTTTATTATTAATGAAAATAGATATTTTTTTTTTAAAAAAGAAATTTGAAAATAGTTCTATATAAAAATAAAAAAAAATATTATTTTAATATTTTCTGAAAATTATTTTTTCAGTTATATTTTTAAAAAATAAATTATTAAACAGATTTTTTTAATTTTATAAAAAAAATAAAAAAATTATTTTTGAGAACGAAAAAACAACTTCCCAATCAGCCGCTTACGTTTTTCCTACTCATCAATGCCTGCACTTTCCTTTCACTTTGTAGAATTCCTATGCCACGGTCAATGGTCAATTGTAATTTATTTTTTGCGTTACACCGACAATTCCAAATTTCATTTTATAATTCCAAAAATAGTTGCTGGTTTAGAGCTCCTATCTACAGTTTCCATTCCTAATGAATGAGCCGGAGGGACGGATCACCAAAAGTTTCCACGTAATCAATTCCAGATCCACAGATTTCATTTAGTTCAACAACCTTGTTAGATTTCCCCGCTATGACAATATCACCCCTATTCCACTAAGCGTGTTGCAATCTCATTGGTGGATGGCGTCTGGGGTCAAGGTTAAATATGTACACCAGCAGCCCGCTCAACTGAGTTGGAGATATGGTGAAAAAATAGAAGTAAGAACGAGTTGGACAGACCCATCGCCAGGAAGGAAGACTTCTGGGTCCGAATGAGTTCCGTGTGGTCGCATCTGATAGGCTCCACACGTGGGACATGACAGATACCGCGTATTTGATCAGGGAAAGCATGGCCCAAGGCCAAGGCTCCAATTTGTAGATAATATATAATAATTTTTTTCCGTTTTCAGAACATAGAAAAAAAAATACAACTTTTATTTAAATAACTGTTTAATTTAATTATATAATTTTTATAAAAACTTTTAAAATATAATAATATCATTAAATATAGATTTATCATGTCACTTTATCATTCTATTCTCAATTCATAACAGACATAGTGACTATCTAAGTTATCAAAGTTAAATACGTAAAATTTAAAATAATTATGTAAAAATTAATTTAAATGATGTAAAAATGATATTAATATATAATAATATTATAATTTTTATTTAAAAATTTTATAAAATAAAATAATTAATTTAAAAAATTAATATAATTAATTTTAATATTTTTATTTGATTTAAAATTTTAATTTTAATATTAAAATAAAATTCTGCATTTTTTCCTAGAAAGTAAGATGGATTACCTTGTATTTTTCAACAAAAGAAAATAAACTCTCTTTCTCCTTTTGACTCTCTTTTTACATTTCGAAGTACATGCAAAGAGGATCATCAGAAATACTACACTCAAGCACAGAATTGAAGTATTTTTTATGTCACATCACACGTGAAAGAAGAATAAAGAAGAAAAAGGAGAACCTATAAAGTTAATAAAGAGCACCAAAGATTTTATTAAAGTATACTAACTATTTTATTACATTCCTAATCCCTTGTATGAAATAAGTAAAAATTAAAAAGAAAAAAAGAACAGAAGAAAATATTCTTCTTCACTTTTAACAATTTTCTTAATGATTTAATTGTAATTTCACCTGAAATTAAAAAAAAAATCTATATCTTTTTTCTCTTTTTTTTTACATAATCTCGCATCTTGTCCAAACAATAAAAAGAAAACATTCTTTTATATATATATATATATGCATATATTTTTACACCCTTCATTTTCTAGTCTTTAACTTTTTTTTTTTTTGGAGTTTAACCTCATTTTTTTTGTAATATTTTTACTTTTACCTCCATAAAATATTTATTAATTTTATGTCTAAGAATATTAATTTATCTAGAACAAATAAAATTAATAAAATTAATTTTTGAACAAATATTAACACAAAGATAAAATAAAAATTAATATTTTACAAAAATAAAATCAATAGAAGAATGAAAGTGAAAAAAAATTATTAGAAAAAAAGGATTTACTTTTTGTTTTTCTGGGTAAATTTTCAAACAAAGAAGAACAGAAAAGCAAATTAAAGAACAACTTTGAAACCAAGTTTTATGTGGTCATGGCCCTATGGAATAACTCCCTCACCACTTTCGAAGAAAGACTTTTCTCCGTCAGCGTGACGACACGTAGACGCAATGTGAACGAATAAGGATATGAACGTCATTAAACAAAAAAGCTAATCAAAGAAAGAAGAGAGAGAAACAAAAGTTTCCGCGTATAGAGATAGAATGAGACTGCGAAGGGACAGACGGTGAATTAAAAAGCAAAATAGGCTTTGCTTTCGTTTTTCTCTGGAAATCCCTTCGAATAATACTACTCGAAGAAGAAGAAGGAGAAAAATCTGTCGTCTTCATCTTTGAAAACTATGCGTTCACACCATATTTTTATATATAAATCTTTCTCAACCCTTGTTTCTGTTTCTGTTCTTTGATTTTCTCTCTCTAGAAAATAATTATTTTTCTATCACTGTGATCGAATATCAGAATCTTCTTCTTTGAAGACTAATTTCAGAGTTATATATGGAAGGACATCATCTGCAGCATCAACAGATTCCGCTTCATGGTATAAGAGTTAACGTTGATGTTAGCGATAGGTTTCCTCAATGGAGTGTTCTGGAAACGAAGGAGTTTTTATTGATCCGAGCAGAGTTGGATCAGACTTTCATGGAGACGAAGCGAAACAAGCAGCTTTGGGAAGTTATTTCGAACAGGATGAAGGAAAAAGGTTATAATCGTAGCGCTGAGCAGTGTAAGTGCAAATGGAAAAACCTCGTTACGCGTTATAAGGTATATATATTCATCAAATTAACATAAATTTCCAGTAATTTATATATACCCTGCTGCTTTTTTTTTTAATAATATTTTCCTAACTCAATTCTAGAGATGACTTTTCAATATTTTTTTTACCTCTTTTGCTTGAAAAATTTTTCTAGCCGAACCAACTAATTCTTACTGTCGTCGTCAGACAGAATGTTTGTTATAAGAATTTGCTTTTGTAAAACACTGGGCACTTTCATGAAATGAATTTTTTTGGGTGAAAGTTGATTAGTTCTGGCCAAGGTTCGTTGTGGGACACTTTAACACATGCTCGGGATTGAATAAGTAGAGTGTGAAGTTTGTAGAAATGAATAAATAACTGCAGATAACCCAACACTAAATTAGGTGATTTTGATACCATCTTAGAAATATGAACTAATTCCATCCCTAAAAGATATTTTATAAGGAGAAGGATTGCCCAATACTTATAATGAACATTTTTGCACCACAATTAATTGATGTGGTACACTTTAATATTTTTGTCCTTTCATATCAGTTTTTACTGTGTTTTCCTATAAATTCTCAATCAAACCACGGGTGCTACCGTATTTTAAATCTCTGGTTGTGGCTATAGTTGTGATTATGCATTGATTTGTCTCTAGTCTCTCTTATATGGTGCTACTACATTTTGCGAAATGCTATAGATTAGTGTCTGAAAATTTTTAGCTATAGTTCTTTGGTTATATGGCCTTCAAGGATTTCATTTTCAAATGTCTTATATATGGCGGTGCTATTTTTGTGATGTTTGTCAAGGGATGTGAAACGACAGAGGCAGAAATTATGAAGCAACAATTCCCGTTTTACAATGAACTCCAAGCGATTTTTAATTCAAGGATGCAGAGAATGACGTGGACTGAAGCAGAAGGAGCAGCAACCGGCTCGAGGAAGAAGGCGGCGGTGCAGCTCTTGTCAGAAGATGAAGACGACAACGAAGACAGCGACGGAGAGAAGAGTGGAGTTAGGAAGAAGAAAAAGAGTAAGGTTATTGCTGGTAGTCAAAGTGGTAATAATTTGAGCTATGTGAAGGAGATTTTGGAGGAGTTTATGAGGCAACAAATGCAAATAGAAGTGCAATGGATGGAAGCATTTGAAGCAAGAGAGAATGAAAGAAGAATGAGGGAGTTAGAATGGAGGCAAACTATGGAAGCTTTAGAGAATGAAAGGATAATGATGGATCAGAGATGGAGAGAAAGAGAAGAGCAAAGAAGGGTTAGAGAAGAAGTTAGGGCTGAGAAGAGGGATGCTTTAGTACAAGCCCTATTAAACAAGCTCACTAGACAAGGGATGTAGTTTTTGATTTAGCGTAGATTAGATGTTGAGAGGCTTGTTCTTAGAACTCCCAAAATTTGCTTGGTGATTTTTTCATGGTTCATGCGGTTGATATCATGTTGTTATGTATAAATCTCCCCCTTTAAGCAAGAAATGAAAAAATTCAGTAGCTTAATCCTTTACTCATATGTTTATTATTGTATAATGCAATTGCATTATCGTTGAAGAAAGACCAATATCTTTTATGACTCAAAGAAATGATCATGGTGTGAATGCTTCAAAGGGCTTTCTCTGGTAGTTAATCGGTGTGTTGTCTATTAAAATTATCCAACAAGTCTTAGTAGGATACCAACGTAGAGCTTTTATGTGTTTCTGAAGGAACGCTTATATTTTGAGAGGTTTCATTTTAGAACTCTTAAATATTCTTGGAGATTTCTTATGCTTTGGCCCTTTAACTTCTTAGGCTTTTTTTTTTTTTTTTTTGTAATAACACCGAACGTGAATGTTAAGTTGTGCTAGTTTGATTAGATTATTTTATTTTTGGGTATGTACAATGTATACTACTTAACATATCTCTCGTATTATATTGTTATGATCTAGCAAAGAAAAGCTTAAATACTTCAACCTTCAATTATTCATTCCTTTATTATTGCATAATGCAACTCTATTGAAGGAAGACCAATTCATATCCTTCATGACTGAAAAAAAAAATGATCATGAAGCGAATGCTTCAAATGGTTTCTGCTAATTGGTGTGGTGATCTGTTAAATTTACCTAATTAAGTCTTAGGATTCAACATAGAACTTTATGTGTTTCTAAAGGAAAATTTATATTTTGATAGTTTTGTTCTTAGAACTCTTATCTAAAAATTTCTTATACATGTTGTTTAATTTCTCATAATTTTTTATGTGAGTTGTGATACCTGAAGACTATTCCGTATGCTATCATTTATGAGCATTTAAAATTGTTTAGATCAAAATAATCTATTTTATTTTAAATAAATAAGATCTCTGTGAAAATCAAATTGTATTATTTGTGTATGTGCAAGGAATAATAGAAAATAATAACGGATGCAACTAGTATTTCTCTTTTCATGTTGTCATGATGTCCTAGTTTAACAATCAAAGAAAAGCTTAGTTAGTTGACTCTTTTAATTACTCATTTCTTTATTGTTGGATAATGCAACTCAATGATCATTGAAGTAAGACCAATTTATATCTTATATGACTCAAAATGATCATGGAGTGAATGCTTCAAAGAGTTCTTCTGGTGGTAGGTATAGTAGACATATAAAAAAGAGCATAATTTATTTGCATTACCTAACGTTTGATAACGGGGAAGGTATATCCACAAAGCACAACGTCCATAAGATAATGCTCATCATCATCATAATGTCTCTATATATGCCATTGGGACGCACAGTTTGAAGGGTAATGGAGCATTTTCTGAAATGGCTCACTCCACACATAGTGATGTTACTTTCACATTTCATTATAAGCAAAAGAGAAAAAAAGAATTGTACACATAGTGTTTCTTACCCTGGCTTGCAAAACTTACCTAGGTGATTCATATTTACATACATATCAGAGAAGTAATAAGGTTATCTTCATTAATTGACGTTTATGTGCATTATTTCATATTCATTGTTTTTTGAGGTAATATGGATTCAAATGTTAATCAAGTGTCATTACCATCAATTCAGCCGTCACGTTTTTTCTTAATATTGATTAAACGATTTAGATATAAATCAATCACATTTGTTATTGTATATCACTAACATGATTCTTACATATGTAGATCGAAGCTATCATAGACAATCATTTGAATATTCTGTGAAAATTCACCACGTTTCTTGATTAGGATTATCAATTGTGATTATGACCATAATGTATTGTAATTGTGAAGGGAAAAATATGATCGTAAATTATGGATGCAAATAAAATTACAATATTTATGAATACAATTGTGATTGTGTACTAGTGTGAAAGGTTTAGCTCGACAATGGAAAAAGAAAAGTTTGCAACAAAAAACTGGATACAGAAGTGTTAAAAGAAGCAATTAATTTTATGGTTGCTAAAGATCCGTATGGATGCAAAAAGAAAGTAGATTGTGGATGTCAAGCTTTACCTTCTTATTCACATATGCCGTTCTTGACAGCTGATATATTTGATCGAATTCAGGTGAGACTGCAGATGGTTTTTGATATTGACTAGTGTGAGAGCTCACTATAAAAAGCAAACGCCCACCTTCGGGTATGAACCTGTGACCTTTAAGTAACGGCGGCGCTCGCGTTGTGCGCAAATTAATCATGTAACACATGTATATTAAATTAGTTTTTTATTGGATTATGCTTTAATGCATAATTGACAAAATTTATATTGATATATTATTTTTGTAAGTTTTGTAAATTTTTTTTATATTTTTCTGTAACCTTTTCATTAAAAATCACAATTTTTATATATAAATGATAAATGTTGCAACTTTTATATATAAATGAAAACATTTTTAAAGAAGTTTTTCGTTCATGGTCGATTTCGGTAATCGGTCAACCAAAGATTTTAATGCTTAAACTGTAGAAGAAAAACATATGAAAATGCAAGAAAAAAGAGTAAGAGAAGGAAGAATAGGATGAACACCAGGGATTTTTAATGTGATTTGGTTAAAGTCAGTATGACCCTTACATTCACGGTAGTTATATTTACTTTTGTGCGATTGTTTCTCTACAATGTTTAACAGAGTTGTAATACAAATATTCTCTCATTATTTTGGCAGAGTTATTATATGTATTTTTTCCTCTTCTTGCAATGATTTTTCCCCTATTTATAAAAATAGTGGAGGTTACAAATGTAATTTAATAAATTATAAATCTATTTTTTTTTGCTGCATTGGGTAATAAATGCAAAGCAAATTACTATCAATTTTTGGAGGCTAATCTGTCGATTGGAAGTATGGGCCTTTGGCTACAGGCTAGACTTTGGCGTTTTGTACTTATGTTTGGAATAGCTCGCTTGGCGATTTGAGCTTGCGTTGGGTGACCGGTCGGCAAGGTCCTGTGACCTCGTTTCGGAATAGGCTGGGCTCTTCTCAATTGGACTAGTCCATTGGGCTTTTGTCAACCCATTTCATATAGTTCCAAAAAATACCTATAACATCTTTTTATATAATTTTGAATGGTGAGGTTTTAACTCTTTACATACAATTTGTGTACTTGTTGCATGCAAATTCATAAACATTTATAACATTTAGTAAAAAAAAAAATACTCCTTCAACTCTTTGTTATTTGTCATTTAAATTAAATACACAAGAATTAAAGAGACTAATTAAATAGTTCTAACTTTAGGAGAAAAGAGTTATCTTTTACTGATCTATCATTCATTAAAAGTCAAACAGTATGTAAAGTTGTTAAACATTTATTAAAATGATAGAGGTAAAGTTAGAAAAATAATAATAAATACATTCTTAATTTTCTAAAATGATAGATAAAAATGAATATATTTTCTAAAAATAATTGTTGATGGTTGAATCTGGTAAGCCTAAACCCGATCAATTGGAGGATTCAGAAGACCCAAGCTACAGATTGGTTGAATGTAAAGGATGGAGAGAGGGAAATGGAAAGGAAGAACAACAAGAACAAGAAGGGCTTTTAATGTGCTTCGGCTAAAGTTGTGTTGTTGATCCCTACGTATACGATAGTGTTATTTCTGGGAATATGTTTATAAATATTGATGATTTTATAGAGATCATATAAGTCAGTTTTCTCTATCTAAGTTACTCTTTCTAGGTCTAAAGAGTGGCCTCTCGAGTCCTCCCCTTTTACAATAATCTTAATCCCTTTTTATAGTTATAGGGGTGTACAATCTTTACATGTTCTAGAGAAAGAAAAATAATAAATTAATTGCAAGTTGGTTACTATCAACTGGTGTCTGCAAGTTGATCATGCAGGCTAGCTATGCAAGTTGGTTCTGTTCTCAGGTTTAACCAAAGTGGCTTTTCTGCAATATGGCTGAGGTGACATGTTTTGACCAACGAGTTGGAGCTCATTGTTAATTGACTTGGAGCTTCTGCCTTGGCTCTTGTCTTGGGCTCGTGGCTAACGGCTTAATGCTTTTGTTCAGCGACCTTAATTGTAGATGAGATGGGCCTCTTCTAGTTGGACTTATTTATTGGGCTTTTACCAGCTCATTTTGCATGGTACTAAAAATACTTATAATAATAACAAATAAAAAAAGAATGAAAGAAGCATAAATTATATATAAAAAATTTATAACTTTTATAATTTTTCTTTATTTAATATAATAGATGTGAGCGAAAAAGAAAAAAAAAGACAAGCAAGCTATAGGAATAGAGGTAGTGAGCTAGGAGATGGGAGACATTAAAATTGTAAACAAAAGCTATATTTTATAATCATATGAATATGAATTATTTTTTCTCAAATATTTTGACATTTTATAATGACAATGCATACTTCTTTTTTTTTTTTAAAGAAATGATCAAAATATTTATTCACCCATTAGGGAGAAAGAGTCATTTAATACATATGGTTCTACATTAAAAGGAATTTGAGATAAATAATGTTCAGTACCACTCTTTATCATGTGCAACCCATTTGATCACTTTACGAGGAGCCTTGTTGCATTCACTAGGTCACCCCAGAATATCCATATTATTAATAGACTTAAAAGGTTTTTAATAGATTCAAATATAGATAAAACTCTCTTAAGACAATCCAAAACTCCTAAAAACATCCACTACACGAATTTCAGGAAATTCCAACGGAATAAATCCGTTGGAATTCCACCAAAATCCATTGGAATCGGCCATTTTAATGGACTTTGGTCCGTTGGAAAACCACGCATTGGAATGGCAAATTCCAACACCGCATTCCAACGGATTTTCTATTTTAACGAAAATTCCAATAGACAGAGCCCATTGGAATATCAAATCAGAAAATTTGTCCAATGAAATATTTTGAAAATTCGTTGGAATATCTCGTTCAACAAAATTCGTTAGAAAATCCGTTGGAACAGTAATTTTTTTTTTATTTTTTAATAGTTTAAAAATTATTTCAACGGGTCAATATTCGTTGGAAGTTCCATTGAAAAAAAATTTCAATCACTTTTTTGTTTTATATACTACCCAATTTAACAAAACAGCACATGGAACATAAAAAATCACTGTAAAC
>JANHAO010016750.1:0-14264 GCA_026873985.1 Saraca asoca
CCATTTTAGACCGTTGGACTTTTGCGTTAGGTCACCGGGTCATGGGTATCTTGCATGTATGATATCTATACTCCTTCGAGTATGATTTTTTGCATTGTTGAGGTACTTATGTACATATTTTGGACCATATTGTATGACATGTTAGTATCCTGCTGTGCCCACATGTTATTTAGGTCTTATTGCATTGTGTCGTCCAAGTGGGAGAAATGTTAGCATTTATTATTATTATTATTATTTTGGACTGACATAATACAATAAGTCCAGTTAATTATGTGTCATTTTGTTAAGCCCACTTAGTAAAAATCCATTTAGTGAAGTGATCTTATAACTGGGCTAATGTGGATATGGGTCCTGTGATTGGACTTGTTTTTTATGAGTGGACTTACTCCAATTCTCTTTATAATCACAGGGGAGGCCCCTATTCCTAACCACTTCAGAATATCAGTTTCCCCATCTAAACTGATCATAGAGTCTGTGTGATCATAGGAATAATTTCTCCCTTCTTCTTTCTGCAAGCTAATTTGGAATCAATGGCTTCTCCATCAGCTTCATTTTCAGTTGAGATCTGGAAACCTTTTGTTTCAATTTTGTTAGATTGTATAATTATATGTCATGGTAGTGATTAGATCATATGGATTATGTTGTGATTGCATTATAACAAATAGTCTATTTCTAAGAGGCAAATGAAAGTCATGTGGAACCGATAGCTTTTAGAGCGCCTAAATCTAAGACATGTTAAAGGAGTGAATTTATCAACTCAATAAAAGAAATTTCCACCCCTATAACTTGTTTGTCCCATGCATATATTGTTACATAATCAAACCTATACCTGAATATTCATAATCTATCTCAACATAGTATATACTTGTCCAAGACATGAAGAGCACACTTGCTCACAGCATTCATACATAATCATTCTTAGCATAATCCGACGTATCCATTCATAACATGCATAAACATTATTTCATATCATGCATATTTTTGTACACAACATATTATATATACATGGGCAGACACAGGATTCCCTATCAGTGGAGACTGAGTCTATTCCAGTGGGGGTTGGGCCTATTCTCCAAAATGAGAAAACTTATAATTTAACCCATAAATTTTCTATTTCTTTTTATTAGAGTCCATCTTTAAAGAATATTTTTAATTTAATTCTTGTCGAATTTTTAATTTAATTCTTCTATTATTTTTTTTAGTATTACAATATATATTTAAAACAATTAAATAAGGACTTGAAACTTTACTGGCCCCACATGGATCCGCAACTGCATACATACATACATATATACATAAGCATAGACCTATTGCCTCACGTGAGGTGTAGGGAAAAAACAAATTCCCTGCGTAATGTCCATTAAAAACAATTTGCCTCCGTGATGTAGTGTTAAAACAGAATGCAGGAAACTAAGGCAACGTTTCCTACCAATGTTGTGTCAGTAGCCCACGGCAACGTTTACTGCATTTTTCAAATCAGGCTGCAGGCGCACTGCATGAAGGAGCCCATACACTCTTTTAAGTCTTTTCATATAAATTTTCTTCAATTTTTTTTATTTTTTATCTTAATTTTATACATTTTCAATTCTTTATATTTCTTCATACTCTTCACATCTCTTTTTGAAAATCTTCTTCCCCTCTTCTTGTGCTCATCTTTCACATTTGAAGTCATCATCTCCCAAACTTTTCTTCCACAAAACTTTAAGGTAAGTTTCTGCATCTTAATTTTCTATTATTTTTCAAAAAAATTATTTGAATATATTTTTTTAATTAAATTTTATTTTACATGATTAATGAGATATTAATTTAAATAATTATTATGTATTATTCTGTATAAATTTTATTGATATGAGAAATTAATTATTTAATTTAGATATAATGATAATGATATTATTTATTTTTTTCTCGTATTAGTAGTGATAGAAGATTTGAGGTTTTAGTAATCATAGTTTTAAAATTATTATGTTAGTAAAATAAAATAGGGATTTAAAACAAATATAAAGTGGAAAAAAAGATAATTAATTAGTTGACTAATTAATATTTTATACATTATAATTTATTATGTTAGATTTTAATATTTATGAGAAAGTTATTTTTTGTAAGTATAGTTAGTAAGTAACTTGTAAGACTTGTTTTATTTATTTTATTACAATTGAAATAAAAAAATTATTTATGGTGGAATTTTATTTATTTAATATGTATAATGAATTTTTTATACATATGAAAATTTTATTTATTTAAGTTTAAATAGTTAATAAGGCTTTTCTTATTTGTTTTATTGTTATTTTAATATTTAAATTTTTTATTAATGACAGAATTTTATTTATGTAGTATTTATGATAAATTTTTTATTCATATAAGAATTTTATTTATTTAAGTTTAAATAGTTAGTAAGGCTTGTCTTATTATTTTATTAGAATTGTAGTATTTAAATTTTTTTATTAATTACAGAATTTTATTTATGTAGTATGTAAGATGAATTTTTTTATTTATATGAGAATTTTATTTATTTAAGTTTAAATAGTTAGTAAGGTTTGTCTTATTAGAATTATAGTATTTAAATTTTTTATTCATGACAGAATTTTATTTACATAAAATGTATGATGAATGTTTTATGCATATGAAAATTTTATTCATTTAAGTTTAAATAGTTGGCAAGGCTTTGTCTTATTTGTTTTGCTAGAATTGTAGCATTTAAATTTTTTATTAATGTTAGAATTTTATTTATGTAGTATGCATGATGAATTTTTTATTCATATAAAATTTTATTTATTTAAGTTTAAATAGTTAGTAAGGCTTGTCTTATTTGTTTTATTAGAATTGTAGTATTTAATTTTTTTATTAATTGTAAAATTTTATTTATGTAGTATGTATAATGAATTTTTTATTTATATAAGAATTTTATTTATTTAAGTTTAAAGAGTTAGTAAGGTTTTTCTTATTTATTTTATTAGAATTATAGTATTTAATTTTTGTTATTCATGGCAGAATTTTATTTATGTAGTATGTATGATAAATTGTAGTACAATTTTGTAGAAACTTTTTTTTGCTATTTGATTATATATTATAAGCCCTAGTACTTAAAGTCCAAAAAAAAAAAAATTATGATAGGTAAAATACGATGCTTTCAATTTGTTTTTATAATTTTTAGTATTTCACACAATAAAATTTTTAGTAATTCATACATTAATATTTTTTGCATTAGTTTTTAATTTCTTATTAAGTTAAAAATAGAAATCTTAATTTTAGATCATGTAAAAAATTAAATGGATTACTTGATTGATTTTTTAATATCTGATATGTTTAAAGTTGTTGCTTTGATGTTTAAAATATGTTTTGTTAATTTGTAATTGTAATTAATTATGTATTGTCAATTTTTATTTGATTTAATAAAATAATTAGCAATACATATGTTTAATATCGTTTATTTTGATAATCATGAGAGGACTGTTATTTTTAGAATGTCAGATAAATGCACTCATCTCCTAAACCCTAGTTCGAAAGACGGCTCGTTGCTCCAATTACAGCATTGATATATTTCAAAAGTAATATGACAAGGGACAAAAGTAATAATACTAATGAAAGTTCATTTTTTCAAAAAATTGTTCAATTTGTTTATCATAATAAACACCTTGCTTTAATTTTTTTTTTCATGTAGGTCGATTGTGTGCTCCACATTAGAGGCTTAGGTTACATTCTGCCCCCTTCACCCACAAATAGATCCCTATCTTTAATCATTAGGATTCTATGGTATTTCAAGAATTAGACACATATACGTTGATTGACCCCTCATCAATGCACTTGTTGAGAGATGGTGACCAAAGACACATGCATTCCACACATCACAAAGAGAAATAATAATCACATTACAAGATGTAGAAATCCAATTAGGACTCCCTGTAGATGGTGAAGTGATGATTGGAGTGACTTGAATGCCATAGTATAGAGTATGTGAGATATTGTTAGGCAATGTTCCACCAAATAAATATTGTTTCATTTATGACCAAAAGCTCAGTTTAACATGGTTACAAGAACACTTTATGCTCTTTTGAATAATGCCAATAAGGAGATTGTACAATAATACATGCGTGCCTACATATTAAGACTGTTAGGTGCAATATTATGTAATGACAAGTCGACCTACTATATATATTTGATGTTTTTGCTCTAGTTAGCCAATTTACAAGATGTATGGAGATATAGTTAAGGGTATGTTGTCTTATCATAGACTTATAGAGAGTTGTGTAAGGCATCTAAGGTAAAATGGAATAATATTTCTAGATGCATATTGCTAGTCCATATATGGGATTGGGATAGATTCCTAAGCATTGCACTAATTAGGAAAGGTTAGTTAAATACCAACCAACAAAAGCTCATGGCCTTAACTTTCAAATGGCATGATGCTCAAGACATAACAATAACTCTAAGTCACATATTGAGTGCGTTTAGGACTTTATTAGATCGTTTAAAGTCGAGCCATGTACAATCAATTAACCTTATTATATTATTATAATTTATTACAGGAATTTAAATTTCTATTTGTAGCACTTATTACAATTGTGGTTTATGCTGATAGGTTATCCAGGAACCTTATAGGGGTGATATGTTGAAGACATTGCCAAAGTACTGTATAATGAGATAGGAGATTTGGTGTTCACAAGTGCCTTTGATATGTTTCCACATTGTTGAGTGGCATAATGCGGACAGGGTCATGAGGCAATTTGGTTTCCAACAACCTATACCATATGGCTCAGATGTAGATGACACTTAGCATGAGTGCGCATTACAAGGTAAAGAATCTTAGGACTAGGTCACTTCACATGAATGGTAGATTTAACTTTGGAACAATCAGGGACAATGAATCCCATGTGGAGTACTAGCCTCAGGACCACTACACTATTAATGATGAGTACATAAAATGGTATAAAATGGTGAAAAGACGTTGGATTAGTCCAGACAGTGCAGTAAACGATTTAGTGGTATGGTTTAGTGTGTTTAAAACTAATTATATAGATTGAATTGAAAAATAGCAATTAATAATTTTCTTCTTTTATTTCTATGACAGGCTGACCTTGGAATGGAATTACAACATATGACCCTTGTTGATGCTGAGAGTAGATCATAGTCTAAGGTTGGACAAATCAACATTGACCTAGTAGATATTGTAGATGAGCATCATAGATTCAAAGCACATTATACTAATATTTCGCCTCCATTGTCTAATGTTTAAAGGCCAACAGTTCATGTTGAACTAATTGTTATACGTAGACGTGCTCAAACAAGACGTCAGCAAAATGAAGAATGTGCAAATGATGTGGGACCTTCAAATGCCACACCTACTCAAGCTCCTTCTTCATCACCATATATGTGTGGAGGAAAATATGTATTTATTGTGACATCACATGGTAAGGTAGGCTCATTGTACATGCCACAACCTCCTTTGTCATTACCATATATGTATGGTGAAGAGCATGTATATGGTGCAATGTCATTTGCCTAGGGCCAACAAGAACCTTTCATAAATAAATTTTTCCAGGGGTTTTCACGAACACCATTATTTTCACCGACAGTAGGAGGCTCGAACATGTTTTCGAGTTGCTTAAGTTTTTTCCCTTCATTGCATAATGTTGAATTTGTTGTGTAACTTATAACTCCATTTTCAGAATACATATATGCAATGGTGATTAGGCCTTTGCTTGACCTCTTACAACCAACTTGAGTGCAACCAAGTTGTTGAGCTCGTGGTGTAGGAGTTTGTTACGACAAGAGTGGTTGACTTCTTGCCCTTATTGTTACATGACATCTGGACATGAGTTACCTTGAATTGTTCAGTCATCCTACACTCCAAATTAAAATATCACATTTTTTACAAACATTACTATAACTATTGAAATACATGTGTGAAAATATATGTATGTTGTGACCAATGAAATCAGATATTAAAATACTTACAATAGAAGAAATTGTAACTACTATTTAATATAAGGAATTTTTACAATGTCACTAATAATGCCTAGAGATTTCTCCTAACATGGCAACACAATTGGGATAATGCTTACGATTATAGCTAATACAATGACATAAAGCACACTTTTGTCTTTTTCTCTTTTCTCTATCTCATTGTTCTCCTATGTCCATCTCATTCTAAATATGGGTAAACCTCGGTCAGCCTTTGTGTTTTAGTTTAGAATAGTTTGGCAACAATATGGAGCCAGTAACCTATGGCCAATAATATTGGTGGGGTACTGACTGCCATACACCTCAATATGCACTCACAAAAAAGTCCATATGATGAACAAGGTGTATATACTAGGAGAAGTCTATGTGAACAATGTGACAAGCTGCAATAGCATGTGAGCATGGAAAATCTATGTGCTAGAATTCCATAACTATATGTCCTTTGGATGAGGTTAACAATCTCTCTGTTACCTTCTTTGTTGGTGCATGTATCAAATTTTGTCTCCACTTAAAATATTTCATTAATCCTGTCATAAGTACACACTAAGAAAACAGTGGCTTTTTCGATATTTTTCTAAAGAGCAATCGTAAGGCATTTGAATATCTATGCCCAGCCCCAATCCTCTTATTGGCTTCTTAATCTCATAATACAAAGTATGCCATCAATTGATATAAGGTACTTTGCACCAATGCAGTGATGGGTAAATTATATGCTTCTTTGAGAACAACATTTACCTCCTCTGCTAGGTTAGTTGTCATATGTCCAAAGCATCACCCATCGTCAAATGATTGAGCTCACTTTTCTTTCAAAAGTGCCTCCACCTAATGTCCTATCCCATTGTTCAAGGACCACAACTTGATTAATCTAAGATCATACATCCTTGGCTATTCCTCGTACCCTGTAATAATGATTACAATGATTAAAACAACACTTGTGAACTTAACGTAAGCAGATACAGTGGTGGGAAATGATTACCCATGTTTGTAACATATCTCTTAAGGGTTATATTTTTGAAGTGCCTATTGAAGTTGCTAGTGACATGTAGATACAAAACCAATGATGGCCACTAGACTACTATCATCTAAGGGACACATCCTTAACCACCACAATAATCTTGTCATGGCGATTAGATATCAGGTATAGCCCGTCAATATTGGTAATGTGCATTCGTATCATGCCCAAGAACTATGACTAACTAGATTTGTTCTATACTTCAACAATTGCAAAAGCAATTGGTAATGCTTTGTGATTCCCATCTTGTGTGGTTATAATTATTAGGCTATGCTTAAACATCCTATATAAGAAGGTTCCATCAATTTCTAACATCGACTTACAAAAAGGAAGTACATCAATGTAAAGTTTAAATGTCCAAAACAGTCTCTCAAACTTCACATTATTAGGATCAGGATATTGTCCTTGATATAAATCTCTAGTTTGCAATTGCATAATGGTCTCAGGGTTTACTTGTTTCATTACCACCAACCACCTTGGCAACTAGTAGTACAAGTCATCTTAGTCACCAAATATTCAAGTAATAGTCTTTTGTTTTCCTAGCTAAGCTTTCTTGTAGGAAACTTGATAAAAGAATTATGATTTTATCATCTGTATTATCTCTATTATGAGAAAGTTCAGCGTGGTTCTTAGTTACTCCACACAGCATGGGGTAATAAATCAGAGTCTACTTGCTTGTGATCTTGTGACATACTAATAGAGACATAAGTATGGGGGCCACTATATCTTTTGACAACCTAACAATCTTTCTTTGAATTACAGTTTACTTGGGCTACCAATTGCAGTCTGTACCATATTTTGTACATTGCATATTTACATATGCCAATTGTGACTCTTGAGTCCCATAATTTTGGTGCCTACTAATTGAATATCATTTTAAAGCTAGCAAAATATCTTATTTGTTTTGAAATTCCAAACCAACATAAAAATCCTGGCTATTAGGCCAAGTGGGATTTTCAACCAGTTGATGTTTATGCCTATCCAATGCTTCCTAATTGACATATAAGATATATGATAACGAAGGTACATATAGTAGTAATGATTCAACAAGCCCTTCCTCCTTCTCGTCTTCATGGCCATCTGATAGGGATTCATTATCATCCTCAATATCTTCATATAGGTAGTCTATGCTAGGTGGGTCTAGATACTGCTCATCATCACCTTAATTTATAGTGCTGACCACACCATGGTTTGATGGGCCATCTATATTGTAGACGGTGTGACAGTAACTTTGTTGAGAGAACATTTCCACACATTAACAATTCAAATCTATTGCTTCAGGAGCATTATTTCTGAGTTGAGACACCATATTAATCTCTTCACTTTCTATATTCTCCATTTCAAACTCAACATATAATTCCAGTGCATCAAGGCTAGGAAATTGATCATGATAGCAAAACATGGTGCTCACATCATCATCATCAAATAATCTAAACCCTTGGTAACACATAAAATGGTGGTACGATGTAGGAAACCTATACATAATGGACGTTATGTGTTTCCTAGCTCTTATTTTCAATTTTGACAAAATTTTCTGCTTAATATCATTTAACGTCATACTCCTATTTAATCAAAAAATTCTTGGATTTGAACATTCAAATGTCAACCATTTATGACCATCATACATTTTCTTATTATTGTAAATAACTATAATCAACGATCTAGACATTTTTTAATCTAGAAAATCATCATAAAGTTAGTATGAAATAATTAGATAATATGTCACAAATAAATATGTTTTCTTTAAAAAAATATTATGGGAATTAATACATGTTTTCCATTAAAAAATTATTAAATCAAGAATATCATTTTCAAGATACTACAAAAAACACACAACAATAAAATACCATACAAAGACTAAATATATAAAAAAAGTATTATTTTGGTAA
Source organism: Saraca asoca (assembly GCA_026873985.1). Lineage (NCBI taxonomy): Eukaryota > Viridiplantae > Streptophyta > Magnoliopsida > Fabales > Fabaceae > Saraca > Saraca asoca. The sequence goes on from JANHAO010016750.1 coordinate 8,860, forward strand.
ATTTATTCAAACCATCAATATGTCACTCAAAAAAACCTATTTCACTTACAAAGCATACATATAACATTTGTTCTTTTACAAATATAAAGTGCACATACATAAAAAATAAATACTATTAAGCATATATATTGAACGTATAAATTAATGCCGTAAAAAAAATAGAATATAGCATGCAAAAGCTGAAAAACATATAACGTAGATATCTTTTTTTATAATAAAATTAAATAACACAAGCTTTATTACTTCAACAGATTCTACAATGTAAAGTTCAACTATAATATTATATTTCATTTACTTGTTGCAACTTAATTGTTATCTTTTTCGTTCTATTATATTATTTATAATATGAGTAGTCCTGCATTTACATTTAAAAACTTGGGCTCAAAAAATCAAATATCCAAAATTTTGTAATTGATATGGATGGAAACTTGACATAAAATAACTACTTTATTTTTTATCAATTGATAATTAAAATAACATCATAATTAATTATACAAAAAATTCTTGATATATTAAATTTGTATGCCTTGAATATCATATTAAATAGAAAAAGTATATGTGTCTAATTTGAAGAACAAAATAAGTTTCTAATTTTTCTACTTAGTTAAAAAAAAATTACAACTACTACAATGTATAAAATATAAAACATAGTATTTAATGCAAAGGCAAAAAAAGCATATTACGGGTATTTCAATTCTAATAAAATAAATAAAACAAGCCTTACAAGCTAATTACTAATTATATCTACAATAAAATAACTTTCTCATAAATATTAAAGGTTAACATAGTAAATTTTAATGCATGAACTATTAATTAGTCAATTAATTAATTATCTTATTTTTTTCACCTTATATCTGTTTCAAATCCCTATAGTATTCTACTAACAAGAATTTTAAAACTATAATTACTAAAACCTCAAATCTTCTATCACTACTAACAAGAGAAAAAAAATAAATAATACTATTATCATTGCATCTAAGTTAGATAATTAATTTCTCATATAAAAAAATCTATACAAAATAATGTATAATAATTATTCAAATTAATACCTCATTAATTATGCAACTTAATTAAAAAAATACATCTAGAAATTTTTTTTTAAAAAAAAGTAACAGAAAATAAGAATATAGAAACTTACCTAAAAGTTTTGCGAAAGAAAAGTTTGGGAGATGATGGCTTCAAATGTGAAAGATAGAGCACAAGAAGAGGTGAAAAAGATTTTCAAAAGGAGGGATGAAGAAGAGTTTCAAAATGAAAGGTGAAGAATATGAAGAAATATAAAAAGTTGAAGATGTATAAAATTAAGATAAAAAATTAAAAAAATTAAAAAAAAATAAATGAAAAGACTTGAGAGAGTATGTGGGGAAGGAGCACTTCATGCAGTGCGTGTGCAGTCTGATTTGAAAAATGTAGTAAACATTGCTATGGGCAACATTTACTGCTTTGCTATTGACACAGCATTGGCAGTAAATGTTACCTTAGGCAACGTTTCCCACTTTCTTTTCTAACACAACATCACGGAGGCAAATTGTTTCTAATGGACAGTAAGTAGGGAATTTGTTTTTTTCCAGCACATCACTTGAGGCAATAGGCCTATAAGCATGCACTAACTCTTTCAATTCTAAAAAAATTGTTTCTTAAACATTAAAGAAATCTAAGTTGGAAGGTTTGAAAATTAATGCAGTCCTCACCTTGTAAAGCTAAAGTGAGTTTATATATATTCTCACGTTAGAACAATGTAACTAAAGTTATAAAGCTCTAAATTTATATGCATTGCTCTAATTCTACTTCACATTGTCAATTTTAAAATTTCAACACATCAGGTAGGAAGTTGAGTGCAAGCATTTGATGATATCTAATGAAAGTCATCCTGAATCTGGTTAAAGACTGATAGAATGGTGATGGAGAGCAACAAAATGCAATGACTGTGATGAAAGGATCTTATACCCAAGGACTTAGGCAACAATGGTTGTGAAGGCCTCTCCAACAACTAAGTCAATCCACATGACCATATTCAAAATACAAGTCATCTTAAAGGAGTGAATGTATACATGAGGTATTTATATAGACCCAAAGTGTGACTAACTAACCAATGGGATGCAACCACCTATCAACCAATGAGTGGTTAGAAGGTTATGGAAATATTGTTGTTACAAGTTGACGACAGCTATCACAAGATATCAAGATTCAAATAAATGCGCCATATAGCTAAAACTAGTTATGGCAACTTTTCGATCATGGACAAGATGCATAACCAACTTATACTTATTGACAGTGGATTTTGGTTCAACCAAAACCTAGCCAACCTGAGAGGTTCTTTCAGGACTCAAACTATCTTCCAGTTGAACAAGCAAAGATGAAAGGGAAGGGTCGAGGAAAAGCAGCAAACACATAGTACTTTAACGCGATTCAGCTAAAATCAAGTGACACCAGTCCCTACGTCCACAATAGTATTTTATTAGTCTGGAGAAATTTTAGTAGAGTTACAATATCTCTGTTTAGGTTTACATACAGTGACCTCTTTCCTCTTATTTATAGAGGCTAGAGAGGTTATGATTGTAATTATGTAATTTATATTTCTGTTACATTAAAATAAATGTACAAGACAACCTAGACTATAGTAAAATGGCTTCTACAGACTGCTAGCTGACTTTCGAAGTTTACTTTCTACGGGTGGGCCCTATACACTACTTCTTGCAGACTAGTCCCACAAACTAAGTCTAAGAGGGTTGCTGCTTCGAGTTTACTCTCAACGAGCCCTTAGCTGGGCGAGGTGTAATGTCCATAAGCTAGGACACTGTCTAGGTCACCAATGGCCTTCGGTTAGTGAGGACGAACTTCTTGAGCTCACCTTTGGTAATACGAGCTCGCGTATAGTTAGTTGTTAACTATGTGAATTGGGATCTTATTCCTTAGTGAGCTAACGCTTCTGCCTCATTCTGTCCTCATGTAGATAGCGATCTGCCAAACTTAGCTCTTTTCTCACTTAGTTAGATCTGCTGCCAAGCTTCTGTCAGCCCATTTTGTGGATTCAAAAATTGCCCATAACATCAAGCCCCCTAACTCTTAACTCACTTAGCGGGTTAGGAGTTAAACAGTTTCACTGATAAAGGGCCTTCTTTATGGATAACTGTGCAGTCAAAGTCTTTGGTCAGCCCGTCACTTAATTTCATCTAGGCCATACCTCATGCTATCGCGTCCCACTATCACGAATGAGTCTGCCTTGTTTTCTTCCATGGCCTTTAATGGAAGTGATTGGGAGTTCTTCTGGACTATTCGATGAGACTAGGCTAGTCTATTTAAAGCACAGGGGAGTTCTTCCTCCTTCATTGAGTGAACTAATGGGTGCCTCAGACAAGCCCTCCATGTTCTTGGTCATGTGACTCCTATGAATAGCTTCTTTGGTTGGCCATTGGGAAGTGTTGTGTGGATATTGGATTATTTTCTCACGATGATGCCGTGGGATTTTGCCTTACTGATCACGTCTGCTGGCTTGTCAGTCCCAATAGAAAGGGTGAGTCAGGAAAGGAACCGTTAGTTGTGGAAGAACCCTAAGGAGCTCACGTGCTGGCCGGTCCTCCTGCTGGTACTGGCTGGAGTTTATCTCCAAAAAGCCAATCTTTTTTCCAAAATGTAATAGCTGTAGGCTTCTTCTTTTTTGACTTGTATTTTGATTCTTGATGATGTAAATTTACATCATTGAGGATTTCAATGAATGAAATTTTCTTTCATGATTCCTTGCATTGCATTGAATATTCTACATATCACAAATGATGATGTGAATTCTTACGAATCACAGTAAAATGAGGTACTTGAATAACAAATTAGCAATGCTTCTCGATGAGCAATGAGCTGGGCATTAAGGTGCCTTAGTTACTAGTAGTATATAGGTAGGTCGCATAAGAGTTGCGCTTAAGAATAAATCACACGTGAGCTACAAACATTAGGTCACGAACACATTGTACTTGAGCAAGTTGGACATGTAAGTGAAGTGGCATGCATACAATGCCTGAGGAAGTTAGTCATTGCATGAGCTGTAAGAGACTATGTACACATAGTGCCTAAGAAAGTTGGTCATATGCACAAGCTGCAGATCGAATGCATATGGTGCCTAAGAAAGTTGGTCATATGCATAGTAAGGTCGCATGGACATGTTGCATGAGAAAGTTGGTCATGTGCATGACGAGGCAATGTGCATATGGTGCCTTAGAAAGTTGGCCATATGCATGAGCAGTAGATCACATACATACGGTGCCTAAAAAAATTGGTCCTATGCATAGCGAGGTCGCATGCACATGGTGCCTAAGAAAGTTAGTCACGTGCATGATAAGGCAACGTGTATATGGTGCCTAGGAAAGTTGGTCATATTTACAAGCAGTAAAAGGCTACATTTACATGGTGCCTAAGAAAGTTGATAATGTGCACGAGCCGAAGATCGCATGCATACAGTGCCTAAGAAAGTTAGTTGTATGTGTTAGATGTGCTTCAACCAAGAGGGCCAAAATTTAAAATTTTTTCTCAGTGAAGAACTGGCCATGGCCGAAACCCATCTCCCAAGATCCGTTGGTTTGAGGCTCCAATGTATCACATACATCAAATACAAAGTAAAAGGAAGTAAGACTAGCCTTTAATCCAGCTCCATGCACAGCGAAAACATTTGATTCTTCCAGTCACCTAGCAGCAAACACGCACTGCCTCCACCAGAGATCCGCACTGTAGAAGACCTCAAATGACCTCTTCAGCTTCTCCACTTATGCTAGCAAGTCTCCGAAAGCTGAAAGGACTAAAAGGAAGCTGAAAAGTCACCGGAACGCCACCAGCCTTCTTCTTCCCTCTTCGGCTTAGCCATGAACGAACCCACCATGAAGAACACTTCTTCATTTTGAGCTGAACTCTTCAGCAAAACATAAGGGAAGAAAGGAGAGAGTGTACCAGAAATAATTTTCGATCTGATCTACTCTGGTCACTGTCGAATCCGATCGAGGAAGACGGTTCCTCCTCCGTGCAAGCCCTCTCCCTCTCGGCGTCCTCTCTTCTCCCCCGTGTGAGAATGGCTGAACAATTCGGCTAAAGTGGAAGATGAAGAAATGCCCAAAACGGCGTCATTTTGGCTGAAAGACTTGGGCCCAAAACAACTTCGTTTCGTGCCTTAGGAAAATAGTTTTTTGATTTGCACTTTAGTCCTTGGAGTTCTAAATAACTCCAATTTCGGCCCAAGCAATTCCACCGAATTGCGATTTGGTCCCTGACCATCAAATATGTTCAAACATTGGCCATATCATTCCCCGTTATTCGTGTGACCCAGTAGGCCCCCGAAATGTTAGCAAAAATCTAAAATGCCCTTCAAACCCTTTGAAGGCATATGAAATTAATCCAATTAATTTCCTGATCAATTTCTCCAAATT
>JANHAO010016751.1:0-14240 GCA_026873985.1 Saraca asoca
TAGTCTCAAATCAATTAGTATAAATATTTAATTTGATGTGATGAAATTGATTGTCAAAATAGATTGATTTGTTATAATTTTTTTTAAAATTGATTATTTAAGAAAATAATTGGCAGAACATTCAACATGTGATAATATAAAATAATAAATTTTTTATCGTTTCATAAATTGAATTAATTTAAAACTATTGGTGATAAAATTTTGTCCTATAAATTAGTGATTTAATTATGAATTTATTCTATATTTAATTTTATAACTAATTATATATGTGTTGACGATTGAATCTGGTAAACCCAAATTCTGCCAACCAGAGAGTTTAGAAGACCCAAACTACAAGCTGATTGTCAGGAAAAGGAGAAAAGGATGGAGGAAGAGCAAGAAGGCACCGGGAGCTTTTTAATGTGATTTGGCTAAAATCGGCTAGTCAACCCTTACGTCCACAATAATATTATTTCTTAGAAAGTGTTTATAGAGTATCTGTGTTTTTACAGGGATTTTCCCAATCCAATATATCTAAGAATTGGCCTTTCAGTCATAGTTGGCCTCTGTCTAAAATCTGCTCTCTCTTCTATAATGATCTTAACTCTTTTTTTATAGTTGCTACGGTGTTACAAGTTGAATGTAAATAAATAATAAATTAACTGTAAGTTAATTCTTATTGATTGACGTCTATAAGTTGGCCATGCAAGCTGGTCCTATTGTCGAGTTTAACTATAGTGAGTCTTCTGGAAGATGGCTGAGGTAGCATATTTCGACTAGCGACCTAGAGCTCATTGTCAATTGACTTGGAGCCACCACCTGGACCTTCGTTCTGCGATCTGAGCTCACAACTGGCGATTTGGCACCTTTATTTAGCGACCTTGGTCTTGATCGAGCTGGGCCTTTTCCAATTGGGCTTGTCCATTGGAATTTTGCTAGCCTATTTACATATATCCAAAAATACTCATAACATTAGCCCCCCAGCTCTTAGTACATTATGCGGTCTGGGAGCTGATGCTTGCTGGCAAAAGCTGATGATTGTAGTATGCAGTGCTATCATTCAGACTTCTTGTCTTACTGCTTTATCATGCATCAAACCATGCATTTAATGCACATATTTTACAGTCGTTAGTGTGGTAGCCTTACTTTTTGCCAAACCATTTGATCAAGAGTAGCTGGACTATTTTTGGACCCATCGGTGAAGCTAGACTAGTCTATACAAGGTGTGAAAAATCGTATTCTTTTTCAAAGAATGACTTGATGGGTGCATTGGCTAAGCCCCCCATATTTCTGATGATCTAGATCGTTAATGAAATGTTTTGAGGCGTGTATGGCCTACGGCATAGGAAGCTCCCATGGACAATTCCTCTTTGAGGATCCTGGGAATTTTTTCTAACCTCCTCATGGTAATACTTATAAGTTCACCTTCATTCTCTGGCCTCCTTGCATGGTAAATTATCCACTTGGCTTTTTCCAAGTACCTTGGAGTAATAAAGCTGAGGGAGGAGCTCTTAGCTTGGGAGGAGGATAAGAAAAAGCTTGAGCTGTTTGCTTGCTTGTTGATCTTTTAACTTGTTGGAATTCAGCTTTTTGAAGCCATCTTTCATTTTACGGCATGATAGTTGTAGGCTTATTTTGACTTGTATTCTTGAATCTTCATGTATAAATCTACCTCGTTAAATGAAGTTTTTAATGAAACTTTGATGTTTCCTTGCCTTTCTAAGTGTATCATGTTGGATATTCTATATTTTGCAGAAGATAACATGTAGGTTGTCATGAATAGATTCCTACAAATCACAGCTAAAATAAATATTAATTAAGTTGAATGACCAATCGATCACATTAATTTGTCTCAATTGACAATCAATTTAAGCACCAGAGTGCCTTAACTGGTAATGAGAATGAGCACCAAAGTGCCTCAGTTGGTAATGAGAATGAGCACCAGAGTGCCTGAGTTAGTAATGAGAATGAGCACCGAGGTGCCTCAACTGGTAATAAGTTTGAATGCCTAGCTAGGTCACATGAAAACTGTGCCTCAACTAGTACAAATAGGATGCACCATAGTAATCTTGTTGCTCAGTGCCACATCAATCTTGTTATTCAGTGTCACAACAATCTCGTTGCTCAGTGAAATAGCAATCTTGTTGCTCAATGGACATGAGTCTTGGCTCTGGCTCCTTTAATTACGATTAGAAGATTGAGCTGACATCTAATGAAAATATGGGTACAGATGTTCTGCATTTTGAGCTCGTGGAACTTTGGTTCCATTTGTTGAGCGATAAACTAGGGAGAATAGAATGTAGTGTGGGATTGTTGATGATGTGGTCTGAATCCAAACCTTCCTAAATAATATTTTGTTCAAAACTAGTAAACACAGACATAAAAATGTGAGGAAAAACTTTATTTGTTTCTAACTAACACTGCAGAGTTTTAAATACTCAAGTTGCTATTGTGGTAATTGCTGAGGTTATTGAGGTCATTATACAGGTTGTATCATATAGCCTTTTAAGCGGCTTCTTTTGATTAGATCTTCAATCACATCTTTGAGTGCCTAGCATTATGAGGTATCATGTTGGGCGCCCTTAAGGGTTTAGGTTTCTCGAAGTCTTCCCTGTCTCTTTCTATTGTAAATATTCTATCTTAAGTGTCATATAGAATGCTGTGGCTTTCATGGTGACCTTGATGCTGAGGTCACTCAGTCTTGGCTTTCTTTGTAGGCTAGTTATGAAAACTGACCTTGGCACTTCCGTCATTGCTCCTCTTGTCATTCTAATCGGAGCTTATTGATGATGGATTTTAGTTTAGCCAAAACCTAGCCAACCAGAAGAGTTCTTTTGGACTCAAAAACTACATTTTGGTTGCTGAAGGTGAAGAATAGGGGGATGAAAAAGAAGAGCAGTAAACACAGAGGGTTTTTAACGTGGTTCAGCCAAAATTAGGCAACACCGATCCCTACATCCATCGAAATGTTATTACTTATGGAGAAATTTCTACAGAATTTTAGTATCTTGGCTCAAATTGCCTTACAGTGATCCTTTCCCTCTTATTTATAGAGACTGAGAGGTTACAATAATAATTTTATAAGTTATAAATATGTTACATCAAGCATTAAATGTACGAGATAGTGTAGACTTTTGCAAAATGGCTTTTACAAGTTACTTCCTATGGGTCAGCCCTGGTAAGTTGCTTCTTGCAGATGGGCACCAAAAATTATCTGTGTGAGGGTGTTTGCTTCCAGTCTTGACTATGGCGAGCTTCTAACTAGGTGAGGTGCTATATCTTGTGAGCTTTGTCTGGAGTCGCTACTGACCTGGGCCAGGGATGTCATGCTCACGTTCGGCGATGCGAGCTCACATTGGGTGAATTGTTGGCTACATGAGTTAGTCTGGACTCTAGCGTGCTTGGCCTTGTTTTATTCTTAGGGCTCACATCTCACGTCCTAGCGGTCTATCCTCTTGGTCTAGCGACCCAAGCTCATTTCCTCATGGCGTAGCTATTTGAGCTCATTCCTTAGTGACCCGATGTCTCAGCTTAGTGACCTCAAGCTGGGTCTTCGCTAATGGGACTTGTTTCTTAGGCTTTTGCTAGCCTATTTTGCACTATGCCAGAAAACACCCATAACATTAGCCCTTCAACTCTCAGTTCACTTCATGGATTGGGAGTTGTAATTTGCTAGCAAAAGCTTATCCATGCTGTTTGCAATGTTGTCATTTTGAGCTTCTATCTCATCACTTTTTCAATGCACTGAGTTGAACGACTATTAGACCATACAAAAGTTGCATCTGAGTGAGCTAGAGAGAGGATGCTGAGATACATCACATGTGTGCTCGGCTAGCAGTCTTATTGCTCGGGTTGGTATGTGTATGCAGCCCTACAGGGCATCTTGTTGCTCAGTTCCATGGCAATCTTGTTGCTTAGTGAAAAGGCAATCTTGTTGCTCAGTTCCGAGGCAATCTTGTCACTCAGTGAGATAGCAAGCTTGTTGCTTGTTACTCAGTAGGGTAGCTTATTGCATATCACTCAGCAGGAGAGCTTTTTGCTTGTTGCTCAACGAGAGAGCAATCTTATTACTTAGTTTCACAAGAATCCTGTTGTGTAGCAGAAAGGCAATCTCATTTCTTAGTTCCACAGCAATTATGTTGCTCAGTTAAATTGAACTTTGTTGCCGAGTAGGCGACATTTATTTTTGCATCTTCATGACTCAACAAGCTCCGTCGATGAGATTTCAAACTTACTGAATGATCCTCATTGTTGATGTTTGTCCCTGATCGAGATCTCACTGGGGGTGCTGGGATTGTTGCCCTTTAGGATGCACCACGTAATCTCACAAGTGACCTCTCTTGATAAGGTCTTCTATGCCATCTTTGAGTGCCCAACATTCTAAGGTATTATGCACAACCTCATTGTGATAAGTGCAAAACCTGTTCACATCCCTGCACTTGCTGGAGCTTTTTAAGGGCTTAGGTTTCTCGAAGTCTTCCCTGTCTCGCTTTGCTAGGAATACTTTGTCTTGAATGTTAGACAAGATGTTGTTGCTTTCATGACGACCTTGGTGCTGAGGTCGTTCGTTCCTGGCTCTCTTTGTGAGTTAGTTATTGGAGTGGTCACTCCCATTCTCGATGGTCCTCTTGTTTTGAATAGAGCTATTGACTTCGTCCTTGTGCTTAGACTTCTTCATGCTAAAAGTTTCTTCCCACCTGATTTGTTTGGCAGCTTGTTTGCAAAATTTAGCTAAATCTCTTATTGGGGACTTGTACAGGCTTTTATAGAGCTTTTCGTCTTTGTGGAGTCTTACTGAGATTACTATTAAGATGTTTTCTTCTAAGGGGATCTCTACGGAATTGGCTTCGTGCCTAAGCCTGGTTATGTAATCTTTTCATGACTCATGCCTTTGCGGAAAGATCATCATGACGTGGCAAGGAGGCGTAAGCTGCTTCTTCAATGCTCGATATTAGTTGGCGAATTTCCTTTGACACTTTTCCTAGTTATTGATACTGTGAGTTAGGAGGCTTCTTAACCATGCTCGAGGTGTGCTTGCTAGTGTAGCTGGGAAGACTCGGCATTTAACCAGAGGGTTGGATGTTTAGAGGTCCATCTGGACGTTGAACACATCCAGGTGGTCGCAAGGATCTTTATCCCCGTCATATTGTAGAATTATGGGGCTTTTGAGCTTGTGAGGGAAGGGCAGCGCTTTGATCTTTTTGGAGAAAAGTGAGCTCTCCTTGCAGTGAGCTTGGTCATTTTGAGCTTGAGGGTGTTCCTCTAGCTGCTTTATCCTCTAAAGGAGTTCCTCCATTGTTAGGCCTTATGCTTCAGACTGCTAGCCGTGAGTTCACTGGTTCATCTTTTCTTAGTCGCGAGAGCAGTGACCTGAGGTGCATCCTTGGTCGATCTTGTGTGAGCTCTTAGCTCATTGGCCATTATGGTTCTCACGTGATTGGCGAGCACCTAACTTCATTTGCTGATTCCAAGAGCGAGCTAAATTAGAATGCTAATGTATTTGTTTGGATGACCTTTCCTCTTAGACTTCTTCATACAGCTGTTGGAGTTGCACAATGATCTCCTCTTGCATTTGTGCTTCTAGGGTTTGTGCTTGAGCCAACACTTTAACAACTTCAGTTAACTTTTACCCTGTTTTCAAACGTTTGCTAGGGTTGGTGAGGTGTTTGCACCTTATCAATTTTGGGAGCAGTAGCAAGCTAGTAATGAGCCTCATGAGGCAATTCGAAGGTGTTCCCTATAGTAGAAGTACTTGTTGGCTGGAAAGTTGGAGTGCTTGAGCTTTTGGTAGTTCTTCCTCTAACCATTGCAGCTGAACAGAAGATGAACTAGAAAATAGATTAGTTCCCATAGACAACACCAAAATATTGATAGTGGATTTCGATTCAGCCAAAACCTAGCCAATCAGAAGAGTTCTTTGGGACTCAAACTGCTTTTCAGTCGCTAAAGCTGAAGAATGGGGGGATAAAGAGGAAGAGCAATAAACACACAGAAGGTTTTTAACATGATTTGGCCAAAATCAAGTAGTACTGGTCCTTACACCATGGTAATGTTATTGCTTATGGAGAAATTTCTATAGAGTTTTAGTATCTTGGCTCAGAATGCCTTACATTGATCCTCCCTCTCTTATTTATAGAGGCTGGGAGGTTATAATAGTAATTTTACAAGTTGTAAATCTGTTACATCAAGCATTAAATGTACAAAATAGCCTAGACTACTCAAAATGGCTTTTATGAGCTGCTTTCTATGGTTAGGCCCCGATAAGCTGCTTCTTGCAGATGGGCACCAAAAGTTATTTGTGCGAGGGTGTTTGCTTCCAGTCTTGACTATAGCGAGCTTCTAGCTAGGTGAAGTGCTGTATCTTGTGAGCTTTGTCTAGGGTCACTACTGACCTGGGCCAGGGACATCGTGCTCATGCTTGGCAATGTGAGCTCACACTGGGTGAACTATTGGCTACATGATATAGTCTGGTCTCTAGCGTGCTTGTCCTTGTTCTGTTCCTAGGGCTCGTGTCTCACGTCCTAGCGGTCTATCCTCTTGGTCTAGCGATCGGAGCTCATTTCCTCGTAGCCTAGCTATTTGAGCTCGTTCCTTAGTGACATAATGTCTCGGCTTAGCGACCTCAAGCTGGTGTGAGCTGGGCCTTCGCTGATAGGACTTGTTTCTTGGGTTTTTACCAGCCTATTTTGCACTATGCTAGAAAATACCCATAACAGAGTTGTTTGCCCAACCTTTATGATCGGACTTCTTTAGGCCAAAGGTTTCTTTCCACCTAATTTGTTTGGCAGCTTGTTCATAAAACTCGCCCAAGTCCTTTACTGGAGATTTGTATATGTTCTTAGGTAGCTTTCCATCCTTGTGGAGTCTCGCTGAGATTGCTGCTAAGATACTCTCATCAGAGGGTTCTCCACATTATTGACTTCATGCCTAAATCGGGTGATATAATCTTTCAGTGATTTGTTCTATTGTTGAAAGATCATTATGAGGTGGCAGGATGGTATGAGCTACCTCTATAATGCTTTATATTGGTTGATGAATCTTTTTTGGCATTCTTCCTAACTATGAATACTGTGAGTTAGGAGATTTCTAAACCATGTCCGAGGTATGTACCCTAGTGTAGCTGGGAAGGTGTAGCATTTGACCAGGGTATTGGTCATCTGAAGATCCATCTGAATATTGAACGTATCCAGGTGGTCACTTGGATCTCTATCCCCATTGTATTGTGGGATTGTGGGAATTTTGAATTTATGAGGGAGAGACTAAGACTCTATTTCTCTTGTGAATGGAGTTCTCTCCTTATTCCGATCTTGGCTATTTTAGGCTTGAAGGTGCTTTTTTTAATTATTTTACCCTCTGGAGTAGCTCTTCTACCATCGGATCTCGTATTTCAGATCTCCGGCTGGAAGTTTGTTGGCTTCTTTTACCTCTTTGGTCGTAGGTGAAACGACCTGAGGTATGTCCCTGGTTGGACCTGATCGAGGCCTTTGCTTGATGCGAGCTCTCATATTGCGAACCATCATGGTTTTCATGAGCTTAGTGAGCCTCCGATTTTATTCATAATTTGGAGCGGTGAGCTGAATCAACGTGTTAGGCTCCTTTAGGTATAGCAACCTCGACATGTTTTTGCGCTTTCAGGGCTTGTGCTTGTGTCAGCACTTTAACCGCCTCAACTAGTTCTTTTATTATGTCCTTAATCGTTTCTTGATGTTGGTGCCACGTTTGCATTTTCTCAATTCTGGAAACAATAACATCAGGTTGGCAGTGAGCTATAGGGGGCAAGCCGGTAATGACTCCTATAGTGGAGACAACAGAAGTGTCTACCATAAGAAGGACTAGTTCTTTATGTTACTATACGTAATTTTTCGACTGATCAACTGGAGTGTTTGAACTTCAAGATGCTCTTCCTCAAACCATTGTTATTGGATAGGAAATCAATCAAAGTGCAGATGGATCCCTACAAGCGGGAACAAAATGTTGACAGTTGAATTTGGTAAGCCCAAATTCTGCCAACAGAGAGTTCAGAAGGCCTAAACTATAAACTGATTGTAAGAAGAAGAAGAAACGGATGGAGGAAGAGCAAGAAGGCATCGGGAGTTTTTTAACGTGGTTCGACTAAAGTTGGTGGTCGACCCTTATGTCCACCATAATATTATTTCTCAGAAAGTGTTTACAGAGTTTCTGTGTTTTTATAAGGATTTTCCCAATCCAATATATCTAAGAATTGGCCTTTCAATCATAGTTGGCCTCTGTCTAAAATCTGTTCTCTTTTTTACAATGATCTTAACCCTCTTTTTATAGTTGCTGGGGTGTTATAAGTTGAATGTAAATAAATAATAAATTAACTACAAATTGATTCATACTGATTAATGTCTATAAGCTGGTCATGTAAGTTGGTTCCATTCTTAGGTTTAACCATAGTGAGTTTTCTGAAAGATGGCTGAGGTGGCATGCTTTGACCAGCGATTGGAGCTTGTTGTCAATCGACCTAGAGCCATTGCCTGGACTTTTGTCCTACGATTTGAGCTCGCGACTGACAATCTGGTGCCTTTATTCAGCAACCTCAGTCTTGATTGACTGAGTCTTTTCCAATTGGACTTGTCTGTTGGGTTTTTACCAGCTCATTTGCATATATCCAAAAATACCCATAACAATATGTATTATGGTAAAGGAGGAAGAAACTATATTTTAATTAAATATATTTAATTATAACTTAATTAGAAAAAATGTAAAACCACCTGATATGATACTCTTAAATTATAGTGTAAATTAAAATTTTAATTTCTAAATTATTTCATATTTAATTTCTATAACCAATTATCATAATTAATATATATTATATGTAATTATTTTTGAAAATAAAATTAATTAGTTGGTATGAAGTTAAAATTTTGGTTGAGCATGAAACAAAAGAAACCAAAGTTTATTCATATTAGAATGAATTAGCATATAAATTTATTTTGACGTAATAAAATTGGATTTTAAAGTAAATTAATTGGTAATAAAATTTTGTCAAACAAAACATTAGTTAAGAAAATAATTGATAGAACAACTTATGAAAATATAAAATAAGAAACTAAATTAAAATCTTCATAAATTAGTTTAAATAAAATATTTTATAATAATGTAATTTATTACGATTTTTTGAATTAATATTACATTTTTGTATTTATTTTAATAAATAAATCTTCCCAATAATATAAAAACTATAGCAATCATTCTTACCCAAACATTATTATGCAACAAGTGTACTTTACTTGTCATGAAAGAACAAGTAAAAATAAATTTTAATCTTTTTATTTTTCTATTCCCATTTAAATTATGAATAGAACTTATATATTTATCTATTTTAATAATAATTATTTATTTAGATTATCTATAATTGATTTCTAATTTAATTTTTTAATTTTATTGCTATTAAATTATTAACTTTTTAATTTATTTTTTAATTTTTAAATTATCAAATAATATTTTGATTTTAAATTTTAATATTTGAATTATTTATATATTTAAGTAATAAATTTTGATATTTTAATATTATTAAAATGATTTTTGACTTAAAATTTGATAATATTATAGTTAAATATTAATATTAAAAATAAAAATAAAAATATTTTAATATTTTAGTGAGTTACATAATTTAAAATTTAAATAATTTTAATAATATATCCTTTAATTTTTGAATTATAAATTACTTTGATAAATGTTATATATCTTCATATTCTTAATAATATAATAGCCTTAACACTCATTCTACTTAAATGTATTATACAATAAGTGTGCTCTACTTGTCACAACTAATTATAATATGATTGATAATATCTATCTAAAAATTTTAACTTTTTAAATATTATTCCATATTTCATAATTTTTCATTTTAAAATTTTTATCATTTTTTAGTACATATATATATTTTTTGAAAATAATATATTAGTTATAATAATACATGAGCTATTATTAATTAAATAATTAAATCTTTTGACATAAAATAGTTAATTTAAAATTTTTAAATAAAATAATTTATAAATAAATTTACATGAGTATTAATATATTAAGAAAATATATTTGAATAGATGAAAAAAAATTTAAATGACAAATTTAGCTAATTTGAAATATAAATGTAACAACTTTATTAAATTAAAAAAAATATAATATTCTGTCACAATTAAAATGAATACAATTATCCCAATTATTTAGTCATTTAATAAATAAAAATATAATGATAATTTATCAATATATAAATACATTATATTTTATGATGTAAATTCATATTATAAATTGCTATCAATTAAAATTATTAAACCTATGCATTACATGGGGTACAAGTTAGTTAATTATATTAATTGTAATTACATAGAACTAGTTATATGTTTAGTGGGAAAATGAGAGTAGGTTAAATATAATTACACATTAGTGTACAAACTCCTTTATGATATGGTTGTTGATGGATGGTGAGGCATATTGTCACAAACTAGCCTTGTGAACCAATTTGATAAATAAACATATTTGATTTTAGACGGAACTTGGCAAGAAAATCAAGTATAAAGAGAAAGTCCTATGGTGCAAATTTGAGAGCAAATGCACTTATGTATTACTTTTTTTATATTTGCCCATTTTAAAGATATTTGTGTTATTTTAGCACAGATCATTTGTCTAATGTGAGTAGAAAAACATATGATTGCGATCTTTGTATTTTTTATCTTCACGTTCATATGAGATGGAGCAACAAAACCCTTCCCCTTTCCAAATTAGGAGAAAAACCCTTATGTCAACTCAGAAAAAATATGTTTACTTGTGCCATTAGGACTTTACATAAGAATGCTCCTTAGGGGGCACTTCCGATAACCCAGGTGGACATTGTAGCACGAACTAAGGATCAGATTATCGTGACTTAAAGACTCCCCTTGCACACTCAAAACTATATAATGACGTATATATTAATAAAATAGAAGTGTTCATCTCCTTATTTAGAAAGTCTCTTCTCGATATACACTAAAGGTTAATTATATGATGTATTCTTTGAGATTCAATATACATGAATGCTTTGACTATACACTCATGTTTACTTACGGACATGTTATGCATAAGATTTTGATTGTATGTGCAACAAAATTCATAATGTCTAATTTATTTATCTAGATGTGGCTCAAGTTTATTGAAAGGTTGGCATGTTCGGCAAAAGTTGGTGATATGAGTTGTATAATATTGGCTAGAGAGCTATCGATTATGCCAGAAAGCAAATCAGATGGGCCATGATTGGGATAGATTTAACTTTTCGAAAGTATATGAGGCTTGCAAGTGAAGCAGACACTTATGAAATAGTAAAATGACGTTGCTAAGGATTTGACCAAGAGGGTTGTAAGAGCTTGGAGTAACTTGTGGGCTAATGTGAGAGATATTACATTCGAGAGAATGTTAAAGTTACATTAAATGCAAACGTATGCATAAGTTGACGGGCTTGCTATACAACACAAGACATTGATTATGTGCTTATTTATAACAACATTCATGGGAATGCAAAACCACTTAAGAGAGTGAAAGATTTGATGACTTATCTAGCAGGAAGAAGCCCAAGGAAAAGCCCTGGTCTTGCAAAGAAAGCTTAACCATGCCCATGAGAGACATACGTTGTTGACAAAGCCTAGAGGGCAAAGCCATAGTTATGCTTGAAAACATGGCCATAACAGATAGTTGACACATTTTGTGGGAAGACATATCTATTCTAATGTGTTGAATAGACAGTTCTTATTAAAGGAGTCTAAAATTGTGTCAGAAGGCATGAATCTTACTTGAAGGAGTAAACCCGAAAGGAAAAGAGACGATCTAGGAGGGATCGATTGTGCATTATTGTGTGAGTGTAATAAGCAAGCTGCAGCGCTTATCCAAAAGATTCAAGATGAAATGCTAGAGGAACTAGCATATCATAGTCGCATGACAAGTGACAATGATACTTGATGTAGTGAGCTAGAGCTACATTGTTGTTTAGTAGAGTAGTGACAATGACTTGAGGCATAGTGGACTAGCACTACATAGTCACAAGACAAACTTTGTAACAATGACTATGAGATTCACAATTGCTCATGCACAAGTAAAGTGAAGCTTGAACTAGAGTGAAGGATGCTTTATGCTCAACTCCTATCAAGCCAATGATGCAGGGGAGGCATCAAGAGGATGCATTTGAAGAAGAAGCCATCAAGAATATGTGCTCAAAATAGGCTATAATTCCCTAAACATCAAAAGATGTTGCTTGAGAAGCGTCGAGATAGGGCATTGATCTTCATAGAAGTGGCTATGAGGGCTCGGATACAAGATTGTATCAACTCTAAAATGATAGCACTAGAGAGTGCAAACCTATGAGGGTTCGTAAGGGCCAAGATGCCAAATAACATTAACTCTAAAAAGACTATGATGGTTGAGATACCACAAGGGTATTAATTCAGAGAGGGTTAAGAGGATCTAATTAAGAAAGTGGGTAGCAAAGTACAGTGGATTGATCGAATCTAATGTAAATAGGCTTGTAAGCAAGGAATAGGACTTGCAAGCAAGCCATTTTTTGTCAGCCAATACTAAACTTGTGCAGGAATAAGACATGAGACTTGCGTCTCTTACATCAATGGAATAGGACATTAGATATGGGGCTATCTGTCAGTAGATATTCAAAATACCAAGGAAGCACAAAAGCTATTGAGGTAGTACACACTTAAGCTATAAAGGTAGTGAATTGAGAGTTATGCAGGGATATAATATATATATATATATAAAAGTTACAGAGATAATGAGGTAAGCACAAGTTCCAAAATAATTCAAATGTTGTAGAGGCAGTGGGACAAGAGAAGTTGCAGAGACAACAAAATCAAAGAGTTGTAAAGATAGTGGCACATGAATTTGTGTCAGGACAATGAAGTAGAGTCTACAGAGATAAATTACAAAGTCTACGAAGGTAGCAAAGGTTAAGACACCAAAGTTGTGAAGGTAACTACCCAAAGGTTGAGGGATAAACAAATATTCGAGGGTGTAAGTTCAAGGAGACAAAGCCAAGGAGAAGTCAAGGGAGGAGCTGAGGAGCAGCAAACTAATGAACATCCTAAAAGTTACGTTAAGTTGAAGGTGTCATTCATCAAAGCCTCTCGAATGATGTTAGATCAAAGAGACAAGTAGAGCCATAGAGTGAGTGGAGAAAGCTAAAGACCTACATGAAGATTCGAGAAGCTAGTGCTCAAAAGGAAATGCTTTCATGGAAGCTGTGTTAGATTGAGGTGTCAGTGATAGCACTGACATTTAAAATGGGGGACAATGTCATTAATTGACCTTGCAAACCAATTCGGCAGATAAACATGCTCAATTTTGGACAAAATTTAGCGAGAAAATCAAGCATGAAAAGAAGGTCCTATGATGCAAATTTGAGAGCAAATGCACTTGTATATTATTTTTTTATATTTTTCTTACTTTGGGCGTATTTATGTCATTTTAGCAAAGATTGTTTGTCCTATGTGAGTAGAAAACTATATGGTTGCAATCCTTATATTTTTATCTTTATATCTATATGAGATGGAGCAATTGAACCTTTTTGAGCTAGGAGAAAATCCCTTATATCAACTCGAAAAAAATATGTTTACTTATACTATTAAGACTTTAGCTTAAAATATTTTTTAAGGGGGTGTGTCAAGTGATTTAGGTGGGTACTGTGACACAGGCTAGGGATCCAAGTATAATGGCTTAGAAACTCCCTTTACAAACTTAAAATTATATAACGTGGTATATATTAATAAAATGGAGTTGTCATTCTCCTTATTTTAAAAGTCCCTTTTTGGTGTATACTAGATATTAATTATATGGTGTATTCTTTGAGACTCAACGTGTACGAATATTTTGACTACACACTCAAATTTGCTTACGGATATGTTGTGCATATGATTTTGATTGTATAAGTGACAAAATTCATAATATGCCATCTACTTATCCAAACGTGACTTAAGTTTATTGAAAGGTTAATATGTTGGCTAAGAGTTAGTGACATAAATCGCATAGTTTTAAGTAGAGAACTACCAGCCCATGACACATTGATAACTAGATTACAAATGCTAGAGAAGTGGATAGATGACAACACCAGATGAAATTGGTAGCATGTTTTCCTATACTGCCCATGTCCAGATGAAATTGGTAGCATGTTTTCCTATACTGCCCATGTCCACTTTTCTTGTTACTTTTATATCGTACAATACAAATCATAAATAATAATGTTAATTGCCGTGGCAGACGTACGT
>JANHAO010016752.1:0-14254 GCA_026873985.1 Saraca asoca
TAGAATATGATCAATGATTGCATGAACACTTAGTAATCAATGAAGAATTAATCTCAAGTTTAACAAATCTCTTTGGACTGGTTCTATCTGGCATTCTGTTACTATTCCTATTTTATTGTTTTTCTGTGATCTTACTGCTGCAAACCAACTTTCTCCCCCATTATCCATATCTTAATTTGATTGTTAACATTAGGAGATCCAAGGGCTCGACCCGGACTGCCTTATGCTACAAAAAGAATAAGGTGATTCAGTTTATAAAAAAATTACAATTTGGTTGGATTCAACATTCCGATTAGATATTTAATTATGTAATTTAATATAATGATATTTATACGATAAATAATAATATCATGTTTTAAATTCTTTTATCAAAATTATAAATAATAAAATTTTTCTACAATAAAAGTATAATAAATTCTAATTTATTGATTTTTATTTTATATTAAATAATTTTATACGATAAATAATATTAATTTCATAAGTAATACAAAAGTATTTTATTTTAATTCTATTATTAAAAATATACGGTTAATTAAAGTTGTGTGTGTTTTCATAATTATTTTTAAATCTTTATGTCTTTTCAAAATTATTTAAATTAAAAATAATAATAAAATTATCTGCTCACTAATTCAAGCCCTAGTGGAAATAGTTTAACATAAGAGCCTATTTATAATTAGTAAACAAACACAACTACTCATAAAATGACAATTACAAGCAATTATCTTCTCTTGAATCGTTGCTAGTTTTGTGTCTTTTGAGAATTACTTTCAAATCATTATGTCTTTTCAAAATTAGTTAAATTCTAAAAATAATAAAAAGAAATTATCTGTTCATCAAATCAAACACCAATGTTTCATAGTTTAACATAAAAGCCTATTTATAATTAGTGAACGGAGACAACTAGTCATACATGACTATCACAAGTAGTTATCTTCTCTTGAACTATTGTGAATAGTTAATTATAGTTTTGTGTCTTTTCAGAATTGCTTTTAAAATCTTATCTTCTCAAAATTATTTAAATTATAAAAATAATAAAAAGAAATTATGTTCACCAAATCGAGCCCTAATGGAAATATTTAACATAAAAGCCTATTTATAATTAGTGAACAGATACAACTAGTCATAATATGACTGTAATAAGTAATTATCTTCTCTTGAACTGTTGCAAATAGTTAATTATAGTTTTGTGTCTTTTTAGAATTACTTTTAATTCTTTTTGTCTTTTCAAAATTATTTAAATTTTGAAAATAATAATTGAAAATTATCTTTTCACTAAATTAAGCCTTAGTGGATATTATTTAACGTAAAATGACTGTTAGAAGCAATTATCTTCTCCTAAATTGTTGCAAATAGTTAATTATAGTTTTGTGTCTTTTAAGAATTCCTTGTAAATCCTTATGTCTTTTCGAAATTATATAAATTCTAAAATAATAAAAGGAAATTATTCGTTTGCCAAACCTAACCCCAGTGAAAAGAGTTTAACATAGGAACCTATTTATAATTAGTGAATGAATACAACTACTCATGGAATGACTGTTATGAACAATTATCTTCTCCTGAATTGTTGTGAATAGAGGGCGTTTGATTTTAATATTTCCTAGAATATTTCCTGTTTTCATTTTTAATGAAAACAGAAAATAAAGTTAAAAATATATTTAGTTTAATTTTATTAAAAATATTTTTTAGAAGTATTTTTTAAAACGGACTGGAAACTGAAAATGAAAAAAAAATTGTTTTCATAATTTCTATTTTCAAAAGTTTAAAATATAATGACATTATTGCAATTTTTTAAAATTTTTAGTTAATTAAAAATAAATAAATCAAATACGTTTTTATTATTTTCATTTCTTAAAAACAGAAACAGTAAATCAAATCAAACATATTTTCTAAAATTTAGAATTCTGAAAATAAAAATTATTTTCAGAAAATAAAAATAAGAAATGAAAATATGCAATATTGTCTGAAATCAAGCACCCTAGTTTTCTATCTTTTTAGAATTACTCTTAAATTCTTATGCCTTTTCAAAATTATTTAAATTCTAAAAATAATAAAAAGAAATTATTTATTCACTAAATGAAACTTTAGTAGAAATAGTTTAACATAGGAGCTTATTTATAATTAGTGAACAAACACAATGACTGTGCAAGCACCTATTTTCTCTTGAATTATTGCGAACAGTTAATTATAATTTTGTATCTTTTTAGAAATATAAAAGAAAATTATATGTTCATCAAATCAAATCCTAGCGGAAAAAGTTTAACACAAGAGCCTATTTATAATTAGTGAGTGGTCACGACTGGCTATGAAATGACCATGACAAGCAGTTATCTTCTCCTAAACTATTGTGACAAGTTAATTATAGTTTTGTATTTTTTTATATTTACTTTAAAATGTTTATGTCTTTTTAAAATTATTTAAATTCTGAAAATAATAAACAAAGCCCTAACGGAAATAGTTTAACATGGGAGCCTATTTATAATTAGTGAACAAACAACTATTCATACAACGGCTGTTATAAGTAGTTTTCTTATCTTGAACTATTGTGAATAGTTAATTGTAGTTTTGTGTCTTTTAAGAATTATTTTTAAAATCTTATATCTTCTTGAAATTATTTAAATTATGAAAATATTAAATGGAAATTATCTGTTTACCAAATCAAGCTCTAGTGAAAATGGTTTAACATAGGAGCCCATTTATAATTAGTGAATAGGCACAACTGCTTGTAAAATGACTATTACAAGCAGTGGTCTTCTCTTGAGCTAGTTCGAACAATTAATTATAGTTTTGTGTCTTTTTAGAATTACTTTTAAATGCTTATGTCTTTTCAACATCATTTAAATTCTAAAAATAAGAAACAAAAATTATCTGTTCATTAAATCTTGCCGTACTGGAAAAAATATGACATAGGAGTCTATTTATAATTAGTGAATAGACACAACTGGTGACAAGATGATAGTGACAAGCAGTTATCTTCTCTTAAATTGGTACGAACAATTAATTATAGTTTTGTATCTTTTTAGAATTACTTTTAAATCCTTATGTCGTTTTGAAATTATTTAAATTATGAAAATAATAAATGGAAATTATATTCAAGCCCTAGTGGAAATAGTTTAACATGAGAGCCTATTTATAACTAGTGAATAAACACACTACTCCTAAAATAATTGTTAGTAGCAATTATTTTCTCCTAAACTATTGCTAATAGTTCATTATAGTTTTGTGTCTTTTCAGAATTACTTGTAAAACCTTATGTCTTTTTGAAATTATTTAAATTTTGAAGATAATACAAAGAAATTATCAATTCACCAAATCAAACCCTAGTAGAAATAGTGTAACATAGTAGCCTATTTATAATTCATGAACAGACATAACTACTCATAGAATAATTGTTACAAGCAATTATCTGCTTCTAAACTATTGTGAACAGTTAATTATAGTTTTTTGCCTTTTCAAAATCATTTTTAAATCTTTATATCTTTTCAAAATTAATTAAATTTTAAAAATAATAAAAGAAAATTATTTATTCACCGAATGAAGTCCTAGTGGAAATAGTATAACATAAGAGCCTATATATAATTAGTGTACAAACATAATTGCTCATTGAATGACTGCTACAAGCTATTATCTGCTCTTGAACTGTTGTGAACATTTTATTATAGTTTTGTATCTTTTTAGAATTACTTTTAAATCCTTATGTCTTTTGAAAATTATTTGAATTCTAAAAATAATAAAAATAAATTATATGTTCACCAAATCAAACCTTAGTGGAAATAGTTTAATGTTTGAGCCTATTTATAATTAGTAAATAGACCCAATTGCTCATAAAATGATTGTTATAAGTAGTTGTCTTCTCCTGAACTGGTTCAAATAGTTAATTATAGTTTTGTGTCTTTTTAGAATTATTTTTAAATTCTTATGTCTTTTCAAAATCATTTAAAATCTAAAAATAATAAATAAAAATTCTAGTTCACTAAATCAAGCCCCACTGGAATAAGTTTAACATTGGAGTCTATTTATAATTAGTAAATAGATGTAGCTGCTTATAAAATGACTGTTACAAGCAGTTATCTTCTCCTAAACTATTGCAAACACTTAATTGTAGTTTTAAGCGTTTTCATAATTATTTTTAAATCCAAATGTCTTTTCAATTTAAATTTTGAAAATAATAGAAGAAAATTATTTGTTCACCAAATCAAGCCATATTGGAAACAGTTTAACATAGCCAGCAGACACAATTGTTCATAATATGAAAGTTCCAAGCTATTATTTCCTGAATTGTTTTGAATAGTTAATCTTAGTTTAATGTCTTTTTAGAATTTCTTTTAATCCTGATGCCTTTTCAAAATTATTTAAGTTCCTAAAATAATGAAAGGAAATTATCTATTCGCCAAATCAAGCCCTAGTGGAGATAGTTTAGAATAAGAGCCTATTTATAATTAATGAACAGACACAATTGCTCATAAAATTACTATTACAAGCAGTTTTCCTCTCCTAGACTGTTGCGAATAGTAAATTATAATTTTGTGTTTTTTTAGAATTACTTTGAAATTCTAATGTCTTTATGAAAATATTTAACATTTGAAAATAATAAAATGAAATTACCAATTCACTAAATCAAACCCTGGTGGAAATAGTTTAACATAAGAGCCGATTTATAATTAGTGAATAGACACAACTACTTATACAATGACAATTACAAGTAATTATCTTCTCATGAACTGTTATGAACAGTTAATTATAGTTTTCTGTCTATTTAGAATTACTTTTAAAACTTTATATCTTCTCAAAATTATTTAAATGATGAAAATAATGAAAGGAAATTATCTGTTCACCAAATCAAGCCATAGTAAAAATAGTTTAATATAGGCGCCCATTTATAATTAATGAATAGATACAATTGGTCATAAAATGACACTAACAAGTAGTTATCTTCTCTTGAACTGTATCTATAGTTTTATGTTTTTTCAAAATTATTTTTAAATCCTTAAGTCTTTCCGAAATTATTTAAATTCTAAAACTAAAACGAAAATTATCTGTTCACTAAATCAAGCCCCAGTGGAAATAGTTTAACATGGGAGTCTTTTTATAATTAGTGAACCAACACAACTGCTTATAAAATAACTATTACAAGCAGTTATCTTATCCTAAATTGTTGCAAGCAGCTAATTATAATTTTATGTCTTTTCATAATTATTTTTAAATTCTTGTGTCTCTTCGAAATTATTGAAATTTATAAAATAATAAAAGGAAAACATCTGTTTACCAAATCAAACCTAGGGGAAATAGTTTAACATCGGAGCCTATTTATAATTAGTGAACAGACACAACTACTCATAAAATGAATGTTAGAGATAGTTATCTTCTTCTGAATTGTTGTAAATAGTTAATTATAGTTTTGTGTCTTTGCATAATTACTTTTAAAACCTTATCAAAATTATTTAAATTATGAAAATAATAAAAGAAAATTATTTGTTCACGAAATCAAGCCCTCATGGAAATAGTTTAAAATAAGAGCCTATTTGTAATTAGTGAATAGACACAACTGCTTATGACATGACTATTAAAAGTAATTATCTTCTTCTCAACTATTACAAATAATTAATTATAGTTTTATGTCTTTTTAGAATTAGTTTTAAATCCTTATTTTTTTTTCAAAATTATTTAAATTCCAAAAATAATAAAAGAAAATAATCTGTTTACTAAATTAAGCCCTAGCAGAAATAGTTTAACGTAGGAACCTATTTATAATTAGTAAATAGGCACACCTACTCATAAAATGACTCTTACAAGCAGTTATCTTCTTTTGAATTGTAGTGAACAGTTAATTATAGTTTTCTGTTTTTTTAGAATTATTATTAAATCCTTATGTCTTTTCGAAATTATTTAAATTCTAAAAATAATAAAAGGAAGTTATCTCTTCACCAAATCAAGCCCTAGTGAAAATAGTTTAACATAGGAGCCTATTTATAATTAGTAAACAAACATAATTGCCTATAAAATGACTGTTACAACTAGTTATCCTCTCTTGGACTATTGCAAAAAGTTAATTATCGTTTTGCGTCTTTTCAATATTACTTTTAAATCTTTATGTCTTTTCAAATTTATTGAAATTGTAAAATTAATAAAAGGATATTATTTGTGCACCAAATCAAGTCCTGGTGGACATAGTTTAACATTATTTATAATTAGTGAACAGACACGATTGTTCATAAAATGATTGTTACAAGAAGTTATCTTCTTCTGAATGGTTGTAAATTATTAAATATAATTTTGTGTTTTTTCATAATTGCTTTTAAATCCTTATATCTTTTTGAAATTATTTAAATTTAGAAAATAATAGAAGGAAATTATTTATTCACCAAATTGAATGAAAATAGTTATACATAGGAGCCTATTTATAATTAGTGAAAAGACACAATTGCTCATGAAATGATTGTTTAAGTAGTTATCTTCTCTTGAACTATTGTAAACAATTAACTATAGTGTTGTGACTTTTCATTATTACTTTTAAATCCTTATGTCTTTTCAAAATTTTTTAAATTCTAAAAATAATAAAAGCAAATTATCTGTTAACCAAATCAAGCTTTAGAGGAAATAGTTAAATTAAGAGCCTGTTTATAATTAATGAACAAACACAACTACTCATACAATTTCTTTTCATAATAACTTTTAATCTTTATATCTTTTTGAAATTATTTAAATTCAAAAAATAATAGAAGGAAATTATTTATTCCCCAAATCAAGCCCTAGTGGAAATAGTTTTACGTAGGAGCTTATTTATAATTAGTGAACAGACACAAATGCTCATAAAATGATTGTTACAAGCAGTTATTTTCTCTTGAACTATTGTGAATAATTACTTTTAAATCTTTATGTCTTTTCAAAGTTTTTTAAATTCTGAAAGTAATAAAAGCAAATTATCTGTTAACCAAATCAAGCTTGAATAGAAATAGTTAAATTAAGAGCCTGTTTATAATCAGTGAACAAACACAACTGCTCATACAATGTCTTTTCATAATTATTTTTAAATCCTTATATCTTTTTGAAATTATTTAAATTCAAAAAATAATATAAGGAAATTATTTATTCACCAAATCAAGCCCTAGTGGAAATAGTTTTACATAGGAGCCTATTTATAATTAGTGAATAGACACAACTGCTCATAAAGTAATTGTTACAATCAGTTATCTTCTCGTGAACTATTGCGAAGAATTAATTATAGTGTTGTGTCTTTTCATTATTACTTTTAAATATTTATACCTGTTCAAAATTTTTAAATTATGAAAATAATAAAAGGAAATTATTTGTTAATCAAATCAAGCTTTAGTGGAAATAGTTAAATCAAAAGCCTATTTATAATTAGTGAACAAACACAATTGCTCATACAATGTCTGTTACAAGCAATTATTTTTTTCCTAAATTGTTGTGATTAATTAATTATAATTTTGTGTCTTTTCATAATCACTTCTAAATCCTTATGTCTTTTCAAAATTATTTAAATTTCAAAAATAATAAAAGGAAATTATTTGTTCACCAAATCAAGTCGTTGTTGAAATAGTTAAATTAAGAGCCTGTTTATAATTAGTGAACAAACACAAGTGCTCATAAAATGACTATTAGAAGCAATTATCCTCTTGTAGAGTGTTTGATTAGTTAATTATAGGTACCCCAAGTGTCAAAGTGCTTGCCTTTGATTTTAAATGTTTAGTGGCCTACTTGGAAATGCCCACTAGGATGCCTATATTAGGTTGTTTCAATGAGTTTTTCTTTGCAAACCATTTAAAAGTCACTTGTTTAGGCAATGTGAGACTTGAAACATCAATATTCAAAAACTATCAACACTATTTGGTGGGCATAAATATTTATCTAAATGGCTAATCTAGTAATAGGAAAGTTATTTCGAGCCAAATTTCACAAGCTAGAAAGTTTCGACTCTAAGATGGATTTTCCTAGAAAAATAAGAGATTTTTAATCTTTTAAAAAAATTTGTGCAAATCAATACAGTTGCAAATAATAAAAAGAAAAGATCGTCACTCCAGATGTTTGTGACTTATATAAAAAATGTAGAATGATGCATGAAATTACAAGCATAGGAGTGGTGAAAGTTCCTAAAAGCTATAAAGGTCAACAGAGTGTTGAATTATATACTAGTGTGACATAGAAGACAGAGCATGTTTGAGTAACTTTTGTATTTAAATTGCAAAAAAGAGTCCCCATTCAATTTGCTGATTTCCTATTTATAAGAACCTCAAGCAGTTTTCTTTAATAACCACTCGTGAACATTGGTTCTTACAAAAATTTACACATGCTTTAAAAGGGGAAAATAAGGAAAAAAAACCAAAAATAAATAAGTAGTGGTGAGATAACTACAAAGCAATTGCCTCCCATGTGTTTGGCATTTGTGTTTGCCTCGCTCGCATTTGTTAATCGCTTATTTGTTGCTTTTTTGCATTAGTCTTCATTTTGACTTCGAGCGTGTTTGCTTAGTAAATTTTGCAAAAATTGACTAATTGATTGACATATTTTCAAAATTACCTAATAAAATAGTACCACTACTAAGGATCTAGTACTTTGATTGACCAATGTATCAAAATCTTACTTATTTTCTATGGAGAACCTATCTTAGAGTTGAAATTTTTTGGTTTGCAAAGTTTGGCTTGAAACAACTTGGCATGCTTAGTAGGACATAATTAAGGTGTTTCTAGCCTCTGATCTTGTATGATCCTTAGAAGTGGTACTATTTTATTATGCAATTTTGAAAATATATGAACTACAAGTTCTCAAAATGGCCCTTAAAATAAAGAAAGCCTCATCGATAATGAAAATGCTAATAACACTATTCTATTGAATATGTGGTTAGTAACAACCAAAATAATCAAAACTTACTCAAACATGCTCTTTGTTCTATGGCATCCAGCTACACAATTTAGCACACTACTAGCCTTTATGGCTTTTAGGAATTAGGAACTTTCCCTACTATAATGCTTGTAATTTCATGCCCCATTTTGCACTTTTTATGTAAGTTGCAAACATTTGGAGTGAAATTTTTTTTCTTTTTGTTATTTGCAACTGAATTGCTTCGCATAGATTTTTTTTCAAAGGATTAGAATCTTGCCTATTTTTTATGGAGAATCCATTTTAGAGTTGAAATTTTTTAGCCTGAAAAGTTTGGCTCAAAACACTATCTAAACTAGTTAGAATGAGTCTAGTATTAGAAAGAACTACTTTGGAAAAAATTAGGTATCTTTAATGCAATCCAATTATCTAGGTTTTCCATGAAATGCATCCCTTAAGTAATAAGGGCTACTCTATGTTTTTGGTCTCCTTCCACCAATAATCTCCAGGTTCCTTATGGCATGATAGGCCCTTCTCCCTTTTATGTTATGACTATCTTTAAGGCCATATGGTGGAACTATCTTGGTTTCATTTTCTCCTTTGACCAAAACTTTTCAACAACTTGTGCTTGTCTCAGTAAAAAATTCCACTTAATTGACATTTTTACCAATCTTCCAAGGGTTCCATGATTCCCTAGTTTTTGATAGAGAATAGATCATTTTTTACTTTATTGGCTCTATAAGCATCTTTTTTGTGTATCATCACTTAACATTGCTTATTCTTTTTGGCCTTTAGTTGTTTTACTTCATTAGGGTCGGTGGTTAGCTTTAGGGCCTTTTGTGTTACCTAATCTATTTAAAGGCATTAGCTTGGCCATAGATAACCTTAAGGATCATGACTTTATTTCCAACTTAGGAGGCACTTTTTGGATTTTTCAATAATGGTTAATTGCAACCTTGCAAGATAATTTTCATTTTTCAAAAGATTTTGACTTAATATATAAAAAATTAGTCATATGATCCTAAACTT
The DNA here is from genome assembly GCA_026873985.1 of Saraca asoca. Classification (NCBI taxonomy): domain Eukaryota; kingdom Viridiplantae; phylum Streptophyta; class Magnoliopsida; order Fabales; family Fabaceae; genus Saraca; species Saraca asoca. The sequence goes on from JANHAO010016752.1 coordinate 9,865, forward strand.
TTTCATACCTATTTAGCCGAGGCCCTAGAGTTGAAATCACTAAGAGAACTCTTCAACCATTTGTTTTGCATTTTCGATTCCTTTGACATAGACCGTTCTTCTCAATATCTATCAATGTTCTCTCCATGGTCCTATGGCTTGATATGATTTACCTGTGACCCTGGATCCATCTGACCCCTATAATGTTGAAATTTGATCTAAATTCTTATGTCATCATTATTTATTTTTTGGCCTTCCTTAGGAGTCAACTTTATGGGTTGAACTCCTTCTGCTAAACACCTTGGTTCATCAATATGGCTTAGTACAAGGTCACCCAACCATGCTTTTAGGCAAATAATATTAGGGGTGGATTTTGAAACCACTAGAGTGTTCTCTCGTTGAGGATGCCAATGTAATCATGCAGGCATAATTAGAGTAGCATAACTTTTCCCTATGTCTTATAGATACAATGTTGTTTTTAGAGTGGCGGCTATCCAAAACTCACTTATATTTTGATGCACTAGTCTCTAGCAAGCTTTCCATTATGTGAATATGGACATTATGAAAGTTCAACCAAGACTCCAAGTATGCATATCATTAAAATATTGGCTTATGAAAAGTATTATAAAGTTAAGTATGATCACAAGTACCTGAAGTTTATGATTATTGAAGCTGATGAAACCCTTAATAAGAAAAAAATAATCCTATTATGAATGTCACCATCATTCTTGGTGGAAGGCCTGTAGCCAAAATCCCTTCATAAAGTTGACCATTACCTCTATTTAAGTCAAAACTCACTTCTTTACCTAATGCCCCATTTAGCTTAGCCAAACCAAACAAATTAACTTCTCACCTTGATCTCACTACTACCTATCATTAGCCATGTCCTATCAACACTAGTCAATTATCGGTGATTTGAGTGGTGGATTCTTTATGTAACTCACTTGATTCTTATGCATTCCCCAAATTCTATATGCTAACTTTTGTTCCACTTATTGGTAGAGGCCATTGTACCTATCAAGATACTCGGGATAGCTCAAGGTGATGATACAATTAGAGCCATAACCAATAAAATGCAAAAGAAAGATAATAAAGCCAACATTATGTTTCCAAATGATGAGCCACCAACATTAAAGAAGAAAAGAAAATTTCAAAGGAAAATTGCATCTAGATAAGCTAGCACCCAAATGGTCAAGAAGGAAATGGTGACCAAACAAATAGGCGAGCCATAAAGAAAAAGAGAGAATCATTAAATTGAAAGGAGCTGGTAGTGTGGCTTCTAAACAAATTATGTTTGAGCTTCCCCCAAAACCAGTTTCAAAATGATTCCTTCCATTACTCAGCACATAGTTTAGTTAAAGGTATATCTCAATTAATTTCATTATCTTTTCCTTTGTTCTTCCTTTTGTCTATCTCTTATGCTTATATGTTATATAAGACCAAGATACAAAGGTATAGGTTGAAAATTTTCAAATCATTGAGACGTCTCCACAGGCCATGAAATAACTATTGGCCACCCTATTTCACAATCACAATCAACATTAGAGCCTCTGTCGATCCTTAAATTGTCCCATTAGGAAACCCAATTATCAAATGTTGGCACATTTTCGTCATTTGATGAGATAGATAAGGCAATAGCAACGTTAATGTCATTGCTATTAGAAGAAGGTTATACTTTATTTACATCTATCTCCATTGAGACCATGATAAATGATCTTTCCCCTACTTTGTAAACTACCACTAAAAGGAGAAACAAATAAGACAAGCCATTTAGACCATCAATATTATTCTACAAAATGATATAGAGGTTGCTACTTTAGAAGTTGATCAACATGATGCTCTTCACTCCTCTTAATATCCAAGAACAAATTTCCCTTTTCTAAGATATGGTCAAGGATTATGCTATTATTGAAAAAACCTTTAAGATTTATCAACCAGAAAAGAAGAATTAGTTCAATTCTCTAAGCTAGCTATAGAGACCAGGAAGACTTTAATTGAGAAACATTAAGTAACCCTGGAATAAACTAATAGTAATTCAAAGCAGATCATGGCAGTCAAGTCAAAGATTGTGGATTTATAAGAACTTTGTCATGTCAAGGTAAACTAACCCAAGCTAGTGATGTGTGTTTTCGCAAGCGCACAGTGTAGTTTTAGTAGATATCAACAAATACGGGTTGAATCCCATAGGGATCTCGTTCTCAATTACTAGAGTTTGCAATGTAAGTTATCTAAATCAAATAAGAATATCAAAAGTATTAAAGAAAACTAAAGAAACAGTAGCAAATAATCAATAAGTAAAATTCAATTATAAAAGCCCAGGATTGGGGTTTTACCACACTTATGGTCTTTAACAATTAATTAAAATCTTTCCTATTATAATTACTTATATAATTGAGGATGGTTTAGCCTAAATTAATTACTAGCCTCTTTTAAGGTCTAATAATAGTACTTAAATCAACCTAATTGTCTACTTTCATGGTTTAGATTAATTTAAGCCCTTTAAGATGAATGCTAACTAATTCAAATCCTAAAGAAACTTAATCTAATTTCGTGATTAAAATCTCTTTATTCAATTGTTGGGTTTCCAGTGATAATCTTCTCTTTTCGGTACTTCAACTATCTACCTAAGATTAGACAAAAATATTGGCCAAATACTTTATCAAAAACTCAGTAGGCATAATAGTTGAATCAATTTATATCAAGTAATCACAATAGAAAATCAATCAATAATAGCAAAGAACTATAATTAGGCTATTCCCAATCCTAGAATAAAATTCTTCTCAGACATGATACAAGTAAAAATCAAATTCATTAATGTAAAGAACTTCATAATATTCATAACCAAGCAAAAGAAGAAAAGATGAAGTTGAAAGAGAAAACCAAGATGAAAAGAAAGGAGAATCCTTGCAAGAACTTTAAACCAAAAGGAAATCTCAAATTCTACTTAGAAAAATGCCTAAGAATGTAAAAACTATGTAATCTATCTTAAATCTAGCTAATCTCTCCATTAGGTTGCATTATATAAGCTTTTATAGCAAGATGATAAGGGTCAAAACACGACTGTGTTGGGTAACATAGGCTGGCCGTGTTTCAGGCTGGGAGTTGCTGGTGAATGCACCGAACATAGCCATATCTTGGGACATGGCTAGGCCATGTTCGGTGCTAGCTTCTTCAATTTTCTGACTTCAGTTCACAATTGAGTTGATTTCTTCGCATGGCTTCTTTCCTAACTTCTCCTTAATCCTAATATGCTTCAAACTTCTGCATTCATCCTCCTTTTTAAGCTGTTTTGCTAACTTACAAAGAGAAATACAAGCCACAGTAGTACCAAAGAACAAATAGACTAAACTTAAACAAAAGAGCAGCAAAGTCACAAATTAATAACGAATCAAGAGGTAATAATTAACATAATAATAGGCATTTTACTCATTTATCAACTCCCTCATGCTTGAACCTTTGTTTGTCCTCAAGCAAAATATATGAACATATTGAAAAAAGGGGAGAATTTACACTCTCAATTAAAATTAGCAAATGTGACATAACTAATTCTATTCCCAATCAACAATACATTAATAGAAATATAAACAAGTATTCAAGGGTTAGTCTTCACCTGCCTAATATCAAACCTTAACTTCTGTATTATACACATCACCTATTATTACTATAATCTTCATATACCAAAATGATCCTCAAGGCACTCAAGTAAGATCTTTATCCTTCAGATCTCCCTAGATTACCTTACCCTTGTTTATTCACATTTTTTTTTCCTTTTTTTTTTCAGTGAGTGCATTTTATGCTCCATCTCACTAAGATGCAGGCATCTAAGTACTCATACAAAATACCTTTTTGGAACTCAAAATTAGATACTTAAAGTGAAGACCTTATTGGGTTTTTATATGATTTTTTTCTTTTTTCATTTTTTTTAAATATTTGACACCCTCATTCTTCACCTCTCCCTAACTTCATACTTTCATAATGCTGAGATTCACAAGGTGCATGCAAATTACAGTTCAACAAATAAAGTGTTTTTAAGAGGCCTACGGTTCAATTCTAGGAAAGAAAGACTAAATCAAAAATACTTATTCAAAATCTATCTCAAATCAAACCTTCATAGGTTTAAAACTAATTACTACCACATCAGCTCATTGATGAGTTATTAACTTTGTGATTTAGCAAACATGAAATATAACTCAAAATAAAAAGAAGAAAGGAAAGAAAAATTTACAAAGCAAAACATAAAATAGACCAAAAGCTAAAAAGTATCTACCCCCCATGCTTAAATTCTACATTGTCCTTAATGTAGTTAACAAAGATAAGATCATAGAAGAAGGGATAGAAACTTACCGACTTACTGGTCTTCAGGTGGAGGTGGTGGTGGGAAATTATGCTCTAAGTGCCAATTGTGCATGCT
>JANHAO010016753.1:0-14251 GCA_026873985.1 Saraca asoca
TGATTTAGATATTATATGATTGTTGCTTAATGATCAATATTAGGAAGAGGATAGGAAAACTAGCCAATGCATTGAGCTTTTGATGCGTTGTTTGCTTGGCTAAATCTTGATTGCCTAGGAGGGATTCATTAATCATTCCAAGGCTTTTTATTATAATTTTCAACAATTGGATGAACCTTAAGTGATCAAGGATGCATTAATCTCAAGCTAGTTGATTCCCTTAACTGGCTGCTTGTTATTTGTTGTCATTTTAGTTTCTACATGTTATTGTAGTTTAGGATCTAGTTTCTGCCAACCCCCCTCCCAATTTACACCTCCTAATTTGATTGATATCATCCACAAATTATCTTTGGTTTTAACCCGGTGTTGCTCTATACTACAAGTAGAGTAGTGCAATCCGATTTTATAAATTTCTAATTTGATCGGCCTTGACAAACTGACATCAAAGGGACTCTAAATCACGTTAATCAAATAACTATTTTTCAAGTGCACTTTCATATCCTTCAAGTGATTATAGTAGTCTACCATATTCATGATGTGTTCATAGATTCCACTAATACAATTATAAATAGTTTTATTTCGTAAGGAAAGGTAATGTACTATGTTGGCCTTATCATCATTTACAAACTTCTTAGCTTTAAAGTCCATATACAATTTGGCATTTGGAGAGTTAACAATACTTTTCATTATGGTCTTATCCTCAATATACGTCATAACCATCAAACATACTCTTTTAGAGTGTTATCACTTTTCATGAAAAGCTGTATGCGTCATAACCATTAAACATACTCTAATAAAGTGTTATCACTTTTCATGAAAAGCCCTTATGCAGTAGTAGATTTATCATCTACCTTCTACTGTCTCTCTTTCTCCATGTTGTTATGGGCATTTTTTGGACTAGGTGGAATGGACTGGCAAAGGCCCAGAGAACCAGATCAGGACAAAAGGCATGGCCCAACCCAAAGCAAGGTCACTGAAGTTAGATAGTAGGTCGCACAACACAAGCTTGAAGCTTTCAGCTAGCCAAGGCTACAGCGAGCTTCCTTCGACATAATTGGGAACAACTAATGTCTGACTGACAGTCTAAGTACGCTTCTGACTTGTAAATCAGCCTCCAAATTCTGACAATAATTTGTCCTGCATTTATTATCTAACGCCAAGTATTTATTGCCTGATACGACTGTAATCATAATTTTACAATAATAAATTATGACTTGTAACCCTTCTGGCTTCTATAAATGGGAAGGAAGAGCCATTGCATGAGATATAGTGAAATACATGTAGAAACTCTATTGCAATAGAGAGAAAGACTGTAAGCATTGTAAACCAAACAAGGAGACAACTCCAAAGTTAATACAATTACCATGGACGTAGGGGCTATACTGAGTTTAGCCAAACTACAATAAAAATTCCGTGTGTTTATCCTATTTTTTCTTCCTCTTGTTCTCGTCGTTTCTCTTTATTTTATGCCTTATATAGCAGTCTGGGTTCTAGAACTCTCAGTTGATTAATTACCAAAATTGACCATTAACACATGTTAAATACAAAATTTAGTGATTGTCATATATGATATCAACAACTTAGCCCAAATACCTACAACTTAACCCAACTTTCATAATTGGTCCCATTTACTATTTTTATGAAAGTTAATTACATAGGTAGCAAAAATTGAGAAAATGACAATTTATGAAATTCATCATAAATTTTCAAAACGCATATTTAACACAGTTATGATTAAATATTTCTTCAATAACTATGTAATTTTAAATAGTATTATACTATGAAATCCAATACCAATAACACATTTAAGATTTTATAATATAATATAATAATTGAATGTTACATTCCTAAAACCTAACACTGATGGGGCATTTAACAAGCAATCTTAATACTTACACTATCGCCAACAAAGTTATGTTAATAATATTATACCGATAGAGTATATATATATAATTAATGTAGCACTCTCCTTCCTATAATTTCAAAATTTTATGTCTGCAAAATTTTATGTAACTGGTCCCATGATAGGTGAGTGGACAATTACACAAATTTCTTGACATAACACGAGAAACAAAATTCCTACATAAACCAAAAAATTCAAATAATAATCAAATAGCATCAAAAAATTTTGAAAAAAATTACACATAGTAGTCTAATATGTAGGAATTTTAAAGTAAAATTTTTAGGTCCAAATAAGACCAAATAATTACTTAAATAAATTAGAAAAAAATAAATAAAGTATTTTTATTTTGCAAAAAATTTGAAAAAAATCCAAAAAATAAAGTTTAGAGAGTGGAGTTCAATAATGTAATCAACCCCACTGTCAGCCAGCAGCATGTGGCTTGCACGTGCCTTTAGTGCATGTAGGCTTTGCATCACTAACTTGGTGTCTTCTTCTTCACCCAAAACTTTGCAATTTCAGGTCACTAGACCTACCTTCTACACCATTACAACCCAATTTCAATTTTCCTAAAATTCGATGATCTTGAATCAAATTTTTGTAGATTTTATTCTCCAAATTTATCTACACCTAACCCTTCAATCATTTGACAAAAAAAAAAAAACTTTAACTTTGGCCAAAAACTACTGAATTAAATTGGAGATTTTTTGCTCAAATTTATTATTTAAAAGTGTGGTTTCATTATGGTTTTAGTCAAATTAATTTAGGTTCAATACATTATTCTAACATGAAAGCATCAATCAGTTTGAACAAAACACAACAAATCAAATTGAATTTTAATAAACAAGCATGAACCTGAATAACCATGTATGATTTCAAAAACTTCACTCAAAAACTCTATTCACATATTAGTTTTTCTCAAATTGATTCATGTGTTTTGCTCGATACATTCTCTTAAGATGAAATCACAAATCAATTTAAAAATATTGCTTTAAATTACTCAAATTTGTGCAATCAATTTTCAGAAAACACAGGCTAGTCATATTTGTGATTTCATCTCAAAATTCATGAAATTTGTAATTAATTCATGCAAAACAATAATACAAAAAAGCAAAAAAAAAAATTATGTAAAACACATAATGATTCTCATAATAAATTATGGATTTCTCAATAGTTTAATTACATAAAATTTCTTAACAAATTTTGCACAAATTGAACCTTGCTACATGAAAGAAAAATTGGCTTGATACCAATTATTAGAATTGGAATAATAAACTAAGTGAATATTGCTTTAAATTACTCGAATTTGTGTAATCAATTTTGAGAAAACCTAGGTTAGTCATATTTGTGATTTCATCTCAAAATTCATAAAATTTGTAATTAATTCATGCAAAACAATAATACAAAAAAGCAGAAATTTTTTTATGTAAAACACATAATGATTCTTATAATAAATTCATCAACAGTATAATTACATAACATTCCTTAACAAATTTTGCACAAACTAAGCTTTGCAACATGAAAGAAAAATTAGCTCTAATACTAATTATTAGAATTGGAATAATAAATTAAGTCAATAACTAGATCTTTTATATCATGTTACAAAGTATCAAATTTGTACAAACAATTTAATTATCAAATAATTAATATATCTGGTATCGATTGTGAATTTATAAATGCAAGATCTATTGGATAGGTACATTCTTTACAAACCCTAGTAGAGAAAAGGGAAAAAGAGCTATTCTGAAGTTTCAATGAAATGATTACAGCTTTTACTAGAATATGAGTATAAACATGTCTTGTAATAACCCTATTAGGCCAACTGACTCATTGTCATAAACCCATTTACAAGGCTCACATTATTAATATCCATATTCATTTAGGTGTCAATTTAAACACGACAACTTGATCACTCTTTAATTAGTCCATTTACAATATTGTTATAACATTATTATAATCCAATTCAATAATAAAATTAAATTATAGTAATCTGATAAGGAAATTCTTACAATTATATTATTCAAATTTTAAATAGATAATCAATGATTAAATTTAAATTCATATAGTTTAGGTTAAGGGAAGTATTCACCCATTTACAATATTATTATGACATTATAATAATCTAATTTAATAATAAAATTATATTATGATAATCATAGATAATTCTAACAATTATATTATTCAAATTTTAAATAGTTAATCGATGATTAAATTTAAATTCATATAATCTAGGCTAAGGAAAGTATTATAGGCAAACTTGTGAGTTTAGTATAGTGATAGAAGTCGGATAATGTTAACAACTCTCTCACTCCTCCCTAAGTTTGATTGACAATTTATCATATGAAAGATTGATAACTCAACAGGAGCCAAAGAAAAACAAAGAAAACAACTTCATTAATTAATTAAGGTACAACCACACATATATTGATACATATAAAGCCGACCGTATAACTAGTAATAACTTTTACCCATTAATATAACTTCACGTTATTCAGAGTGGCCAACCAACAGCTTGATAAACTAACCCCATTTACGTGAAACATTTCAAACAAAATAAATATAGAGAAGATATGTGTGCATGTGTATATATAAGAAAGAGAAACATATATGCTCTTTCTGTGGAATTATAATCATGCATGCAGCTGATCATAGCAAGCTGATACATGCTATGATGCTAATGACCTATTCCAGGGCTCGGACCAGAGTTGTTAACTTGAATCAGAGTTGGAAAAGTGTTCTTATCTCCATGACCTTCTCCAGGGCTAGGGCCAGAATTGTTAAGCTGGATTAGATCAGTTGGAAAACTATTCTTGATTGCATGTCCTTCTCCAGGGCTAGGGCCAGAATTGTTAAGCTGGATAAGATCAGTTGGAAAACTATTCTTGATTGCATGTCCTTCTCCAGTGCTAGGGCCAGAATTTTTGAGCAGGATTAGATCAGTTGGAGAACTATTCTTAATTGCATGTCCTTCTCCAGGGCTAGGGCCAAAGTTGTTCACTTCTACATTTGAGCTTTTCACAACCCAGCTTTCATGAGATGACTCTAGAAGGATGCCTTCTGGCCCTTCATTAGAGCTATGCAGCCCTAAATTAGTATTAAGTGGTCGCGCCATGACATTTAAGATGCCGAGGCAGAAGACAACAATAAGAAGAAAAAGAAACAAGGCAAAGGATTTATTTGTTGCTGCCATGACTGGTAGCTATGACAGAACCTACGCACTTGGATTTAAGCAAAAAGACTATATGATGTTGCCAGTTACTTGTGGGCTTTTGAGAGAGAGTTGGGTTCTATTTATAGCGTGGGTTCAAGGAGCAATTTGTCGTGAACTCTGCTGAGTAGTGTAAGTGTTACACAATGTTCCTTAATAGCACGTGACTTATTTGATCCATAAGCAGGAAGATTGAGAAAGCCAGAAATTTTTAGGTTGTCAGAAAAGAAAAAAGATTCTTACTTGCTAAAACGAGATAGTGATTACAAAAAATTGACAGAAAAATTTGTAGTTCTTTTTCCATAGTGATTTTAGATCTCATATTTTAATTTTTACGTTATTATTGAGTAAGGATCTTTCTTTCCTTATAAGTATAATAGAATTTCTCTAAATGAAAACTTTATCACCAAAAATTTATCTTATTAAGTATATAATTTTTTTTTTTTGGGAGAGAGATGTAAAGTAGGACTCTTGTATTTCATAAACTAAGACCTAATCTTTTACTTGAAAATATTTTTTTTGTCTGAAGTAAGAAAAGTCTATAAAAAATAAAAAAAAACAACATTTACTTTAAAAATATGATAGAATGTGTCCTTTCTAATGACAAAATCAACCCACAAAAATTAGGTTTGGGAGCAATGAAAATTGCAAGCTAGCTAAGGTAGATAATGCAGAAGTTACTGTTTTTGGCAACAAGGCACACAGGAAGTATTATAGTCAAATAAGATACTGTTACTTGCGGTTCTGATGAATTTGAAAGTGTTACGAGAACTAATCCATCAAATCTATTTAGCGTGAGAAAAGATTGAAGATCTATCCTAAGAAGCCATATATTCTATCTAAGTTCAAAAATTCAGTTAAATTTACCATCAGATAGAGCCATGTCACGAAAGCAAAGAGAAAGTTTCTGACGTAGGAATTGTGTGTTGAAATTCTATCCTTACGGAACTCTGTGAAAGGCAAGATTCAATGAAATGAAGATCAAAGGATAATTTCATCCATATTGTCAAAAAAAGACAAATGGGAAGGTGCCTAGTGGGAATTTGGAACTTATATAAAAGCAACCAAACCATTGGGGGACACTGACCTACATGCAAGTAATTGAGTGTAATGGAATGATACACACCTGCCTAAATGAGATTGGTGTTGCACATAAAATTGTTTAGAAGATATTTTTAGGACATTATTTCTCACACGAGATAAATCATGCATTTCATATCCCATAAAAAAAGAGTATTTTTGGAAGTGTCTCATAAAAAATGAAGCCGTCGTGTTCTTATAAATAATATTATGATAATGTCAATCATCACTCATCTCTTACTAGATAATGTATTATCAACTACATACACAATGTATGCCTTTTTCCATTTGATAGTATCAACTTTGACATTCTCTCTAAAGATATTATTTACATAATTCACTTGTTGACAATTCTCTTACACATTGCTTGTATATATAACAACTTATTTAGTATTAGTTCTATCCACTTCAAAACAGATTAAATTAATTTTAAATAAATTATATCATCTTTAATCTAAAATGAAACATCATACAATAAAAATTATTTTTTATCAGTAAATCAACTACTATATAGAACATACACTTAATTTTGGTAATCCCTTTTAACTAATTATATTGGAAATATTATTTTGAAAGAAAAGCATGGATTTTATTATTAATCAAAAGTTCAAAACCCATCTAATTAATTTTCTCTAGCTTTTTTAAGTGGCAACAATCATATTAGAAATATATACGTACAAGATGATACACTATTAGTGTAAATTTGTAGATTAATGTATTGCTTCTTCATATAATTAATAAATTAAGATAGTGAATAAAGGAGTATTCCGCAAGATGGAAGATTAACTATGACAATTGTATAAAGCCAAAGCTAGAAATCAGAACTTCACAAGATACTCAAGGCTTAATTATTACTGGCACCAGACAAAAAGATTTGTTTAGAACGCATGCCAGGCAAGATCCTGAGAAGTGCCAAAGAGACAAATCAGATCTGCTGCACCACTTTTATTTCTGTAGGAGAGATGCACAGACGCAAGCGGTGGGCCCACAGTTTCCCAAATTCTATATCGGATCACGCTGATGTACTTGTGTTGTGGCCTGCTTTTGTTTCATCGTCCAATTCTACTTTTACAAATAAATATTTTTCTTTTGACCTTTTAAATATTATTCAAATTTTAATATTCATTAACTTTTATATGAATCAATTATACTGCTAAATTTTCAAAATAAACATACAATCAAACATTTCTAAAAATCAACTATTTTTTAAATAACAAAATCCTATGTAACTAGATAAAAATATTGATTGATTATAGAACATTTCTAATATATTAAAAAAAAAAATATTACTCTTCAAATTCAAAGTCACATCTTCTTTGTCAAACTAAGACACAATTTCTTTCCTTCTATTTTGAATTCTCATATTTCATCAACAACTACAACTAACTAGGTGGTAATGTATTGCTTTTGTGATAAAGGAATCTTGATGAATATATCACAAATCAATGTTAGAACTACCCTTTGGGATTGTTAGAATTTTTTGGTTTATATTTTTTCTTTTTCTTTTCCTTTTCTTTGATAAACTCATGTTGTTAGCTTGTTTTTAATTTATTATCCTTATTTGATAAGGGACTAAAATGCAATTTTTTTCAAGTAACATTACAAGATAGTTGGTTTTGATATTGTAAGTAAATTGAACATGATAACAGGTTTTTACATGAAAATGAAAAATTTTCATTTTAAAATAAAAGAATTTTCCTTCGACAAAATATTATAATTTAGTTAGCATTCCATCCAATTACTTAAGATTTTGTTATCTATAAAATAATTGATTTTTTAAAGTGTCTGATATTTTATATTTTTTAAATTTATAAAATAAAATTGATCAAATAAAAATTGGTGACTAAAAAATATAATTTAGCCTAAATAATATTTTATTGTAAAGCCAAAATAAATGAGATAGTAGTAAGGGAGTTGAGTAGTTTATAAAAAAGTGAAGTTTACATGCTATTATTGTGTTAAAAAATTATAATATTTTTATTGTAATTTTTGGAAAAAAATAAAAATTTGCATATTAACATGTTATGTTGAAGTGTAATTATCTTTTGTAAGGTCATATATTCTTTTCGGTGATAGTAAAAAATTTACGTAAAAGTCACGTATGTCCTACTCGAGCCGAATCAATGGCCCTGGCCCAATTTAGGGGCTAGGATTCTGGCATAGAAAACAAGCTTAGTTATTTGTGTGCCATTTAAATTCAGTTTATATAAATATTCGACTCTTTTCAATTCAATTAATAAATAAATTTAAACATAAAATTACATGTGATTAATAAATAAATCAATTTTGAGAATCTTAAAACTCTACTCACTTATTCTATGACTAATTTGTTTAAGAAATAATAATTAAAAATATAATCATACATATTATATATATAATATCTTGATATACAAAATATATAATATTGTATAATTATTTTTAAATATCATACTAGAATTATAATTATTATTTTTATTTTTTATCGAGTGATATTTTTGATATCTTTTCCATAGAATTACTTTACAATTTGCATAAACTTAGTAATATCCATGAAGAATATAAAAATAAGATGATAATCTACTTTTGAATGAAATTTTAAATGGAATATATGAATCTTTTTATGATTATGAATAAAGATTATTTATATTTTAGTTGAATTTATTTATTTTTTGAAAAAGAATAATCAAAATAAACAAGTTAAATAAATGAGTTCGTGCTCAACTTATTTATAAACGAACCAAGTTTAAAATTAATTTTAAACTCTTTTATTAAATGAAGCAAACTTGAGATTCTTCATTTATTAAATAAATAAGTTTAGAAATATTATATTTTAACTTGACTCGACTCTTTAACTCCTTTACAAGCTACTTTAGCTGTCCGGGAGTTTTCTGCGTATATTATGTTTTGCATATGATACCGGGACGCAAATTTTGGGCTGCAAAGCCCACCTTTCCTTCGTTGGACCATTGTGCACGAGCGATAAACTGAAAAAAGAAATGAAACACACAGATGGAACCACCTGAACCCTGAACCTTGGTTTTTGCACCATAACATGCATAGAGCTTAAGTCCTCAAACATCTTGTCAAATCTTGCGCTTTTATCCCTTATTTGAATTCATAAGAAATAAATAAATTTATTTATAAATAAATTAAATTATATTTTTTTATGATTTCAAATTTAATCCAATTCAACGTCAAGGTGATTAGCTGGTAGTGGGTGGATGATCTTTGGGAATATTAGTGTTTTGGTGGGGTTGTGGTAATGGTTTTGTGACTCGCCCTTTAGATAGTAGTAGTGATTAAGCTAAATATTCTGCAATGAGATAATATTATTCATTATAAATTTTAGTGATATTAAAAAAGATTTTAATTATGATATTGATTATCATAAATATTATATTTTTAATGATAACATAAATATGTGATCATTAAAAAAAATTTAGTGATAATATTAATTGTCATAAATATTATTTTATATTCATACAAAATTTTCAAAATAATATTTTAAAATTTTCAAATATAGTTTTTAAAAATATATAAAAATAATTATTTTATAATATTATAAAGATATTTTATTTTAATTTATTGAAAATTTTAATTTTATTATTATAAATATCAATGAAATTTGTTAAATAATAACGATTTAATTATATATTAAATAAAGTATAAAAATTTAATTCAAATTATTTGAAAATTTTAGATATTAATATTTATTTGAAAAACAAAAAAAGATTAGTAGACTCGAAAAATTAAAAAAAATTAAAATAAGGAATAATAACTTATACATAATGAATGGTAAGTATAGATTAAAATACAAACATGTATTAATTGTTAAGGCATCCATTCCTTTATAAATTACATACTTTATAAATTACATTATTCGGAAGGGCAAAGAGACAAGTTAATATCCCAACCCATAATTGACCTAGCATAATTGTGAATCTGTGATCACACTTAGACAATGACAAAGACATTCATCATGAGAAATAAGAAAAAAAGGCAATGACAAAGACCAAGCACACTATGAGCAATTAGAACGACATATATATATATATATATATATATTTTCTTCCTTTTTTGAATCTCCAATGAAGAAGTTGATGGTATTGAGTTGGTCCATGATTAATGATGGCCCTCTCCAGGGGCAGGACCAGCTTGGACCCTTAGAATACCCTTTGGCTCTTCATTAGAATCTTTGCTATGCGGCCCTAAGGGATTAAGTGGGCGTGCCATCACATGGAGGCTGCAGAGCCAGAAGAAAATGATAACAAGAAAAATAAAGGCAAAGGATTGCTGCCTTGAAGCCATAAGTGATAGCTGTTATAAGCAAATGTGGCTAGCTATTCTGAAGAGCTTAGTGCTTGTGGCTGCTTGAGGAGAATGTAGAGCATGTAGCAATTCTATTTATAGTGTTTTTTCGGTGGGAGTTTGTCTTCATTTGACTAGAGTGAACTATTGTTGACAGCATGCATACAAGTGATCCAAACCCACAAGTTACGAGTACTACGAGACACTGACCAATATTACTGGCATAGTAACTGTGTTGTAATCTCTTGCATTTTGCACACATACTATATATTGCATAAAATTGATATCACTTATTGTAGAGGTTAATTTCATGAAACATTCAAAATTTTAAAATATTGAATGTTTTTGTTATTAAATCATCTATTTTCAAATTTCAAAGTAAATAAATTAAATTAAAAATGTGAATTACAATGTAAAATTAATGATTTAATAATAAAAATATTCCACCTTTTAAGAGTTAAAATTCCTCATAAAATTATGTATACTATGTATCATAGGAGGTAATGGCTACATGCATACTCTCATATTTTTTTTTCTGTTATGGACATTTTTCAGAAGTATATTTTGGCCCGACCAAGGTCCAATAGGAGGCATGGCTAGTTCAGATGGAGGCTTAAATCAGAGCTCGAGGTCGCTGAGCGAAGACCCCAGATCGTCAGGTGTGAGCCGAAGACATCTTGCAATGCCACAAGCAGATAGCGCGGCTCACTGAGAAGGCTTTCAACCCCTCAGCGAGAAGCCTGCTACCCTCAAAGAGAATGACCAAGCAAAGATGGTGAAGTCGGCTAGAGCCACTAGCTCGCTCAACTTTCAGCTAGCCCACTAGAAACGAATACATGTACGGAACCTAGTCAGTAATCCAAGGCACAGGTCTCCAACTGACAACTCAATCTCCAAACCTACACATCAGCCTCCCAGAATTTCGACAATGATTTGCCCACATTAATTACCTGCGGCCAAGCATTAAATGCCTGGAGCGACGGAGATAATCATTTTGTTATTTATAAAATTATACTTGTGTCCCTCCCCCTTTCTATAAATAGGAAGGAGGAGTCTTCGTAAATAGAGGGAGAAAGTTCATACATGCAAAAACTCTGTCAGTATTGAGAGAAAATACTATTCATTATGAGAAAACTCTGTTGTTGTATTCATACTTTGTAAAAACAATCCCTTTAGTGGATAATCAAAGAACAACGTGGACGTAGGGGCTAACTTGGCTTTAGCCGAGCCACGATAAACTCCTGGTGTGACTGTTCCTTCTTCTCTTCTATTGTCTTCTTTCACTATTTTCTGTCATACTTTACTTGCAGTTAGGGATAATATTGAACTCAAATCAGTTGACCGGATTTTTGTGTCAACATTTTCAAATTTTTATGAAAATTTATAACTTTTTATGAAAAATTGTTGTACTCTTCACAATTTTTCAAAAAATGTTATAATTTTGTACAAATTTTGTATACAATAAATATGTATAAAAAATTTTTGAAAATTTTCTTCTTTGTATAATTAAGTTATAACTTTCAAGAAAAACTTATATACTTACAAAAAGTATGCTTTCTTTTTAAGTTACAAGTTTGTATGCTTGCTTATTTCTTTTTCTCCATGGGAAAGCAAAACCTAACAGAGAAATGAAACTGAGGCTCTGATGCAAAGAAAAACTGGCCAAGCAATGTAAAATTTGTGTTTGTAGAAATAAGACCTGGCCCCTAAAATAAAAAATAAAATTTATAAGAACACGTAGCATATGTAGAGATGTAAGATGTGCTTTAACAAGAGATTCCATCAAAATACTAAGTTAAATTTAACAAGAGATTCTATGAACCGGGTCAAAATGAGATAAGTTTGTGCAATTTGAGTGTTACTCACTAGACTAAAGTAGTGGAAGTTGGAGACTTGAAACATGGGAGCTACTGTGACAGCACAGTACATGGATGAAAGAATTGTTCAGGCAAGCAACTTTGATAAGCCACCAGTTTGGTTTATAATAAGCAGCCTGAACTATAATTGCTTCCAACTAATGCTGACACAAGCCAGCAAGAGACTAAATTTATATGCTTAATTTCCTCTTTAAGTTTCAGAATACAATGGCAAAAGAATTCCAACTAAGCCATTCATGTATGATATATTTAAATTCAAGTCAAAGTCTAGAACCTCATGGTTATTGGGTTTGTTCAAACATGGCATTTCAGCCCAGTTGTTTTTTTTTTTAATTATATTTCAGAAAATCCCCCGTTATTTAATTGGTAAATGGCTTGACATCTTTTCTCTCGCACAGGAATATAACATAACTGTAGCTGTGAAAGTGGAGGCAGTGCATTGGCTGGCGGGTCGACATTCTGCCTTTGTCTTTGGAGCTTTGACTGATTATTGTTAGACGCGTGAATTCACACTTGTGTTCCATACACAATTCCGCATCCATTGTTTTTGGGGGCTGAGTTACAACAACACGTAGGCAGAAGAATTTAGGAGAAACAATTTAATTGCTGAAACGTCAAAGCTGATCTTATATTGTCTGCCACCTTTTACGGCAGCTTTTTCTACTTGCTTCTTTCATCTGCTTCTCGACCTACCCCATGCAGACATTCATCGCTGCCTTCTACGCACAAGAAACTCATAATTATGTGCGTACACAGTTCCAATTATGGAAATATACTTACATGTGGATTATACCACACAAATAATATCGATTAAGGTCTGTCGTTTATCAAAATAATAATATATATTAAAACATTTTACGTTAATTTTTTAATGTATAAAAAAATTACAATGTTAATTTATTTTATAAATTGATTTATTTTCTTTTTTAAAAAAGTTACAACATTAATTTTTATATTAAATCATTGTGTAAAATTATAAAAATGCTAATTATATAAAAAAAATTGACATCTATCACTACAAAAAAAAAATAGGATTTTCTAACGGAATATTCTAACGGATTTTATCCGTTAAAGTATTCCAACGGAAATGATTTTGTTGGAATATTCCAACGGATTTTACCACGAAATTTCAGTCCGTTGTAATAATTCAACGGAAATTACAACGGACTGGAATTCCGTTACAATACTCCAATGGAAAAACATATCCGTTGGAATACTCCAACAGAAATTATCACGGGCATGGACTCCGTTGGAATATTCCAATGGACAATATTCCATTGAAAATTTTCCGTTGAAATATTTAAAATACTCTTAAATAAAGCGGTGTATTTTAATTATTTATTTAATTCTAATGGATATGTCCGTTGGAATTACCGTTAGAATATTCAAAACACGCTTAAATAAAACGGTGCGTTTTAATTATTTATTGAATTCTAGCAGACAAAACTCCATTGGAATTTCCATTGAAATTTTTGAAACCCTTAAACTCGTCCCCAATTTCATTTTTACATAATCGGCCGAACTTCACAGCATCCGACCTTCGCAGCGTCTCTTCCTCTCATCTTGCTCGCGAGCTCCAGTGGGATTTCTTCATTTTGTTCGTTGTTTGAAGCTGATTTTGCGCCATAGTAAGGTAAATTTTTTTTTTACAAATGATTATCGGTTTGTTCGTTGTGTTTTTTTTTTTTTTTCGCCGAACTTCGCAGCGTCCGAACTTCGTGTTTTTTTACAAATGATTTCTTGTTTTACTGTTTATTTCTTATTTTTTTGTCAATATCAACATTTACTTTGCTGCTCCAAACAAGTGCGATTGAAGAATCTATATTTGTAAGTGTATCATCCTAGAAGCCTAGTTGTGCTGCTATAATAGTCCTACATTTCCATGTGTAGTCTATCTCT
>JANHAO010016754.1:0-14240 GCA_026873985.1 Saraca asoca
TCTCCATTACAGAACTTCACATGCCTCCAGTTCCTTCCTGCCAATCTTGCTGGTCCCCGTAGCCGGACGGCAGACGAGAGAGATATCCAGCCGTCCGCCGAGACTGCCATTTTCCTGGTCACTAAAGGGAGAAAATAGTAGCTTTACAGGAAATGTTAGCATGAAGGTGAGAGCAACGGTCAGTTGTGTGTGTGTCATTAGAGTGGAGATTTGCTTACATGGACATCATGCTATTGGAAGATGGGGCCACGTTATCCAAATTCATTTGCATCCACCAGTTTTGTTTGTCTTCGTATAGATGACAATCTGGTCCTTCGTATTTTGTTCACTTTTGTAATATAGATGCATACGGAGTCGAATTATTCCTCATGCTCTTTTATATCATAGCCAGGTTCTCCCACTTCAATTATGGTACTCAATCTCACTGAGAAAATGATAATTTCATGATTTTTAGAAAACTATGTCACATGGTTGATTTTTAAAGTGACGTTAATGAAAGTAATATATTTCTTACATTCTTTTTACAACTCTTTTTACACATAAAAATAATTTGAGTTAAAGAAATAAGTATAATTCAAATTATATTATGATATATTTATAAAAAAATTATATAATTTAAAAAAGTTATCATTTTTATGACGATTAAAAATGAACATGAACTATTCATTAATTTGAAGATACAATCAAGATCAACACAAAAAAAACTTATATAATATTTTTTGTTTTCTCTTTCACAAAAGACTTTAGAACACTGTATTGAGGAGACATAAGTAAACACATACATTTGACAAACACAAGATATTTTTAAACACCAAGTGTTGTCAAGAAAACTGAACTGTCACATCTTAAAACATAGAAAGACAATGATTAAGTGAAAAAATTATAAACTTACTCAAGCAGTTGGTCTTGAAACTCCAACTTCAAGGAGAAATATCTCTTTGATTTTTTAAAGGCCAGCTGAGACATCCTTTATATTTTTTCTTTTATTGGGTAGCATTCTAATGCTAATCCCATAATTACTGTTAAACAATCTCTCTTTCTAAAAAATTGCACTTGATCTTCTGTTAACAATTTGATATCAATAATATCAACAATTGCATTAGAGTATGACTCTTCCACCCAATGTTTTAAGCTGAATTCTTCTTGAAACATGCCCTCTAGAGCTGTCTTTTGTGTGAAAGTCTCTATAAGCAAATTATCATAGCTCTCTCTCTCTCTCTCTCTCTCTCTCTCTCTCTCTCTCTCTATATATATATATATATATATATATATATCACATTGTCTAGACAGAAATCCTTCTAAGTCCATATTCTACAAAATAACGGGAAAAGTCACAATACTTGTCACTATTAAAAGTCAGGATAAATGAAAAATGAAAAAAATGCTACTTGCAGAAATAAAAAATTTTCTCCATACTTGAACACATGGCATAATTAAGTAATATCAAATTAGCTCCAAATGTTTTAAACAAGATAAGATCAATTGTTGAGAATGTTTCATATGTGTAAGTGTGATAAATGGTATAAAGGATAGTTTTTGATAGATTTTTATAACTCTTTAAGATTTATCAATTGAGGGATAAAACGAAACAAGAATAACAAAGATTAGAAATTAATATCACCTAGAGCCATGTACTCCATTTGTGGCACCTATTACACTATAACGGTTAAAAACAACAAAGATGGGAATTTAATTAAATAGGTAAGTGAATTAGTTAAATTATATATTATTTGTGATGGGAATTAAATATAAAAAAACCAAAATTTCATTTTATTTTTAATTTATGAGTGACACTATAAAGAAGTGTACCAGTAAAAAAAATGTTCAAAATTACTTTATGGTTCAAAATGTAAATTTTCCCATTCCTTTTTCTGAAAAAGAAAAAAAAAAAAAACTTTCCTCCCTGTATATATTATTGTTTTTCCTTCTTCTCCTCCTCTGTTACGAAACGGAGTTGTCTTGCGCCAGACCAACGGAGGACCCCCTTTTGCACTGGACCTCAGACTTCACTCCGTCTCACTGGCCGGTCTGCAGCTCATCATCTCCGGTAGAGCTCCGCGTACCTTCGCCAGCGGCAATCAGAGGGGTCCTTCACCAACGTTGGAGTTCCACTCTACTACCGAAAAAGCTTGCTACGTACTACTTCGGTGCTGGTCACGCCAGCGCTCCATCGCATTTGGTTGAGCTGGTCGTCGATCCGGTGCAGCTGAGGTGAGCTGCGGCTGGAGCTGGTGCGGTCAAACCCGAAATCCGATCAACTTGATCGAGTCTCCCTCCCCTGTTGTGAAGTCTACTGCTATCGCCGGCCTACATTCTTCGCCGGCGCTGTCGTCTCTGCTGCTGCAGCTGGAGTTGCACGACAATAGGCAAAACTGCTACTGCCTTGCTGGAGCCCTCCATTGCTGCATTTTTTTTTTCTTTCCTTCACCTTAGCTCCAATTTGAACTCCTAAAGTGTTTCTTGAAGGTAAATTACCTTATTCCCTTTTTTTTTTTTTCCAATTTCAAATTACTCTAAGGTACCATACTAATTTCAAACTAGACAGTCATAGACCTTAAACCTCACTTTGTTAACTTAGGAACTGTTTCTGAAACTTTTAGCTAAGTGTTGTGGACTTGACAAGAGATAAATGGAATTGAAGTAGAAACTCAGCTTAATGGACGAAAACCTTAGGTAAATGTATAGGAAATTATTTGGATTTTTGGTTCTAAGTTCCAATTTAATTTTTAGGAATGTGAATAGAAGTTAATGTGATGATTCATTTTTTTGCTTATTTATTAAGTGTTTTAGATTAAAGGAAATTGTTCAGAACCTGGAAAAGAGGTTGGAATTTGCATTTTTGCTGGGGCTTAAAGAACAAGAATTCCTAAGAACTTAACTAAGATGAGTAGATAATTTACTCCTTTTTTCTTGATTATTGTTCAAAAGATTTTATTTTCCTCTTTGAAATTTGGAAGCCATAATATGATATGTTTTTCTAGTAATTTAAATTTTACTAGCTCTTTACATTGGAAAGTATATGTGTAGTATGAGTTTGGTTATCTTTCTTTACACTTTAGAATCTAATTTTGCTATCTTGATATTTCAAATTACTCTTACCCCCATTAGAGGTGAATTTGTATTTGAAGCATTTTGTAGAGTATCATGAATTGGGAATATTGTTTCATATGAGTTATATGAGAAGATTGTGAATTATTGTGATTGAAATCTTAAAGTTTGACAAAATGCTCTTAGATTTGATGATTGATTGTCTAGTATGAAAAAGGTGTATTGCAAAGAAATTGATCTTCATTGCCTACGAATGAACTTTACTTTATGAAAAATCTTGGTATTGAGCTTTCTTAAAAGATATTGAAATTTGGATCCTTTGGAAATTCTTTTGGAAAACCTTCAAGTATACTTGTGAATAGAATTAAATCTCTTGGAGGAATAAGAGGGAGAATATCTGTTAGAATAATAAGTTGATTGACGATGATTAATTTTTGTTAGGTAAGATTGTTTTTAGGAATTAGCCATTGGATTTCAATTGTATATAGAAATTTTGAATTTTCCTATCATTTGATTATTTGAGATAGAAGAAAAATTTTAGTGATTTATTTTATTTTATATTATGATGAGTATTCTTTAAAATGCTATGATTTTAATTTGAGGATTGGTATATTTATTGAAGTTGATTTCCACTACGAATTGAAATTTTTGATTTGTAAGATATTTACAGGATGAAATCTCTCTCTCTCTCTCTCTCTCTCTCCATATATATATGTATGTATGTTGTATTACAATACATTTGAATATGATTTGTACTAACTATTGGTTTCTTGGGGAATCTTTCACTCATTAGGTTTCTAAGAAACTCACTCCAGTTTTTTTTTTCCTTTTAATGTTTTCAAAGCCTGAGGCCACTCCCTTTATTCATCTCCATCTATCAAGATCTGAGTCTACTTTTTGACTAGGTAGACTTCTTTTGCGGAGTATGAATATATACTGTTGGTATTATGTTGGCAGTTGAATAGGTCAAGTCATTCATATAAATATATGCTTGTCGCATAGTAAATTATGTACGTTATGTTATCTGGGCTTGTGTTATATGTTGTCTAGTTGTACAAGTTGTGTATAGGGCATGTAGCCCTCAACTATTGTAGTGGCCTAGTGCCTAAAGTTTGAAAAATAGGAGAAATTCTGTCAAATTTTTGTCAAAAATATAATAAAGCATTTGATAAATGAGTCAGAATTATTTAAGTTTATCATATCATCCTTTATAGTGTTTAATGGTCTAATCACTCTTCACATTGGAGATATGTGGCATAAAGGGTTTTACTGCATGACTTAGACTCGTAGGAAGTTACTTATAAGTGACTTCCTATACCAGTCATGTACAAAAATTTGAGCCGTGAGACCTATCATGGCTAGGGTCATAATTTGCCTACTAGAATCTCCTCCATTTAATAGTTTTCCAATTATAAAATTAGTCAGATGCCTTACCATGCCTTCATCTAGCAGAACATTATTGGGTTTTAAGTTGCAATGCACAATAGGTGTAGAACATCCATGATGCAAATAATCCAATGCTATTTAATCTTTGGATGATACTCAAGCAATGATTGTGAGAATGTAACTACTTTTCTAAATTCCTATTGGCCATATAACTCAAGACCAATGCCTTAAAGTCAAGGTTGACACAACTAGTAATGATTTTGACATGATTTTGATGTCGAATATTGCACAATATCTCACATTCAATATCAAAACTCTTAAATGCTCCTTCAAACTCCAAATTAAAAACTTTCACGGCTATATTCATCCCATTTGATAGTATTCCTTTATATACTTTTCCAAAACTCCCAATACCAAGTAAATTGATGTCATTAAACCCATTTGTTGCTTGCTGAAGTTCATGGTATGGAATTCTTCTCCATGTTGCCATTGTTGCATCTGTGTTGGAAATTGATAAAGTAGGTTGCTTTTGGCCTTTGATCAAAACATATGTCAATGCGAGTAGAAGCATTATGGCTATTGCAATTGGCAAAACACATCTCAAGACAATTGCATTAGTTATTGAGGGTTTACTAGCTGCAGTAACTTTACATTTTGAGAGTTTCAAGTGTGGAGCACCACTACATAATCCTACATTCACCATGAATGATTGAGTTGAGAAGTTTTTGAAAGGCCCACTAATAGGAACTTCACCTTCTAATTTATTGAATGACACATTGAAAAATTTCAAATACACAAGTGTCTCCAATGAGTTGGGAAAACACCTAACAAGTTGTTTCCTGATAAGTTTAGAAGTTCCAAGCTAACCATATTATCAAAAAGATATGGGAATCGATCCTTCAAATTTATTTTGTGCTAATGATAGGTTAACTAAATATGGAACTTGTCCAATGGAGCTTGGGATGTTTCTCGATAATCAATTTCCACTAAAATCAAGATTTGTCAAAGCATGGAGATTACCCATCTCCAATGAAAGTGATCCTTTTAACTTATTTAAGGACAAGTCAAGGATCAACAGATCTGAAAGGCTCCACAAATTAGAAGATATAGTTGAATTGAAAGTATTTGATCCAAGGTAGAGTTGTCTCAATGATGTTAGATTTCCCACACAAGAAGTTATTGGCCCAGAGAAACTATTGTTTTGTAAAAATAAATATCCAATTCTCTTGAGTTTACATAGTTCACGGGGAAAAGATCCTTCTAACTTGTTATCATTGACTTGAAAAACTTGTAACTCTTCCAACTTCCCTATTTCAGTGGGAATGGTTCCACTAAGTTGATTTTGAACAAATGAAATAGCTATTGAGCCACTTAAGTTGCCAATACTTGTTGGAATGCTTCCCCACATATTGGACCCTTCAATTATAAAGTGCTTTAGAGAATTAGAAAGATTTCCAATGGCTATAGGAAAATTGGAGTTCAATGGGTTGTAGGACAAGTCCATTTGTTTTAGAACTTTACAATTTGCCAAAGAATTTATAATAGTTAACTTTGGATTTGAAGGTTCATTTGTCAAATTATTGAAGTGCAGGTTGAGTAATTTCAATTTTCTTAAATCACAAAACATGTTTGGAACTTAGCCAGAAAAAATTTATGACTTAGTTCTAGAATAGTGAGCTTGGCAGTATTGGATAAAGAGCTAGGAGTTTTACCACTAAGATAATTATCCCACAAGTATAACTCTTCAAGATTTGGAAGTGTAAAACCTAGGCTAGGCAGGACGCTGGCCCATAGATAATTCATGTCCAGGTCAATTACTCTTATTCTTGATATATTACAGATTATTGATAAAATGTTGCCTCCGAGGTTGCAATTTGGAAGAGCCAAGACCTCGAGATGATGAAGATTATTAATCAAACATGGTATGTTACTTGCCATATCAACAATATGTAGATGTCTAAGTTGTCCTACTATATTTATTTAACGCAATATATAATGTTCCAACATTCACTCAGCTTTAGTAATATAAAGCCAATAAATGACTTTGCAATTACCAAAATCCTTGGGTTGTATGCAAAGCTATTTTAATCTCTTGCTAAGGTCCTTTACTTTAAGAGATACTTATCATTTTCAGATTCACTGGGGAAAAAGGATAGAGAACCATCACTTATTTTCATCAAAATGTTCAGATTATGCCAAGTGCCTCCAATTTATTCATAAAATTATATTAAAAATGTTAATATTATTCAAATCAAGCTTAATTGTTATTTCCATCATTTTAATTTATTCATTGATTGCATTTGATTCCATTAAATATAATATTTTATTTTGATCCATGTAATGTATAAATTGAATCAAATTGGATTGAAATTGATAACTTCCAATAAATTAAAAACAAAATATCTTAACTGATACATAAGGCTCTGACTTGACAATCACTAATAGGGAAATTCAATCAGATTCACCTTACTATGTCAGAAAAATGCAAATCATATGATCTATTCAACACACAAAAACATCTCCAATTTGACCATCATGATCATGTGACTTACTGATTATCTTCCAAGTAATTGTTAACTTGGTGCCTCGTCGAAACTCTATGTGACATGTAAGATTTTCAGTCTTTAATTTGAATGAAGTTACTCATATGGATCTAATTTGTCCAATTTGTAGATTAGAAGGATTAAAATAAAATATTATATTTAAAGATGATATATACAACCAACTTGTGTATATATATTAAGAGAGCTAAAATTGCAAAAAGCCTTAAATTTTGACAAATCTAGAAAAGTCAATTGAATATAAATTAACCTTAATTATACTTGAGGTCGCTAAATTCTTTTTATATAAAAAAAGTAACAAACCATGTAATTAATATACGAGTAACATTCTGATTAGAGGAAGCCAAAACAAAAAACACATGTCAATATATTATTAAATAGCTACTAAAAATTTCGTCTTTGGTATATTCTATTATGGAAGTTTAATGAAAGTGAGTGTAAATTTTATTGAAAAAAGGTGAAGTGTTATTATGGATTTGGATACTCAATAGTTTTTAAGAAATAAATGTGTCATGCCTCGATTTTCGGCACGTAATCAGTGTAGTAAGTCACCTAAGGGTGGCTTTTACCAACCTAAGTGTCATGGGCTGGTAACTTTCTAGCTAAAACTATGCATCGTATGTCACCAGCTCTTGGCCAACATGCTGGCCTTTTAATAAATTCAAGCTACACTGGGATAGATAATCTAGGCATTAAGGATTTTGTTACCCATATAACCAAAATCTCATGTACAAGATGTTTGCAAACAAACATAAGTGTGTGGTCGAAGCATTAGCATATGTTGAGTCTCAAAAGATGTGCCACACAAGAAAGCTCTAGTGCATATCAAGGAGGGGCTTTTTTAAATAAGGAAAATGATAACTCCATTTTATTAATATATGCCTCATTACATAGTTTTGAGTATATAGGGAGAGTATCTCTAAGTTTCACGCTCTGATTCTTAGCCTGAGTCATAGTGCCCGAATGCATCTCCTTTAAAGAGTATTTTAAGCCAAATCTCAAATGATAAGAGTAAATATACTTTTTTAGAGTTGACATGAGGACTTTTCTCCTAACTCCTAAGGATTCTAATGCGCTATCTTATATGGACTTGAAGATAAAAATACAAGAATCACAACTATGTATTTTCTATTCGTATTGGACAAATGATTGATGCTAAAAAGATACAAATACCCCTAAATAGAAAAAATTTGGAAAAATAATTTACAAGTGCATTTACTCCCAAATTCGCACTACAAAGCCTCCTTTTTATACTTGATTTTTATGCAAAATTTCGTCCAAAATTAAGCATTTTTGTCTGTTAAATTGGATCACAAGGCTGATTTGTGACACTAAGCCATGCAGTAAAACTTTTGATGCTACAAGCTTTCCTATATGGAAAGTGAATTGACAATTGAAAACTATGCAAGACCAAATGGACAAATAAAAACAATATTTACACATTTATTAAAAAGGCTTCATCATACTTCTAAAAATTCAGTAAAGTCTCCCTTGTTTTCTGGACCTTAGGCTATAGGCCAATACAACAACCAAGGGCCACTGCCTTACTTAAGACCTGTACAAACAAACAAAATGTAACACAAGCCCAAATGGTGACAACCATATATGTACATGGGATGACATAACCTTACTAACTACCAAAATATCTCCAACAAAATGCTTCTATGCTTTGCAAAAGTAACTTACTTAGTCACAAAGCAAACTTAGGTCTAGGGATATGAAAAGGGATACATAAGTGGCTTCAAACTTTAAAAAATTATTTTTTTTAAAAAAAAATAAAGTGAGTTTCTTAGAAATTCAGTGAATGAATAATTTACTAGGAACTAATGAATAATCACAATTTTATTCAAAGGCAATATGGTATAAACATACATATGTGTCCATTTATAAAGCATCCTATAAATTGAAAACCATTGTCTCAACTAGCAATACTCAAAATTTAAATGTGACAACAGAGTTGAAACTTAATAAGATTATGTTTCCCAACATGTAAAATAAGAAACATAACATGAAATATCCAATAGGCTCATCAATATGGAAAATCACTAAAATACTTCTTATTTAGCAAATATACATGTACCAAGGAAAAAAAATACAAGATTTCAATACATAGTAAGGATCCAATGGTGAGTTCTTATAGATAACCTTACCTAACAGTAATTGGTCATCATCATTCATCTTATCCCTCCAATAACCATTCTTCTTTTATCCCTCCACCAGTTTTAGTTCTTAGTCCAATTCCATTCACAAGTGCACTTGGAAATTTTATGGAGGAATTATTCACAGATCCAAATTACCACTTCACAATAAAATTCAAGACTTTCCTACTTTGTAAAACAATATTCTTGAATTAAAGACAAATGAATCATTTTCAATCCATTCATAGATCCAATCATTTGACACTTCATTTAACAATTTTGTCAAATGCATTTGCCCAAGGTTTCAACAAGCCATTACTTCAATATAACAAGATTTCTAACATCAAACACATGAACCAAGTTTTCCAAATATGTAATGTACATACAATGTACTACTAACATATAATTTCACTTTCAAATATGAGTAACTAGTAAGATTTCAAAATAGTTTGGAATCATGATATATTATAATCCCCAAGTTCAAAATAATAGTTAATATGAGCTTTTGCATAACAAACATAGAAAGCGAAGTAAATTATTCACTCATTTTTAAAGGTAGCAAGATAAATTCAGATTATATTGTGAATTTCAACTTTTCAAAAATAGCCTATACAACAAGTTCATCAAAACCTAATAACAATTAATAATCAACCATCTCCTAAAATTAGTTTCTAATTTGAAATAAATATTTTAATCACTTAAATCTCATTTAAAGACAAAAGAAAATCAAGTTGAGAAAGGGTAAAAATATGCTTGTCAAAATTCTTACCAAATAATAAATTTAATTTAATTGTAATATTAAAAAAAATAAGATATATCTATTTTAATTATAATCTTTATCTAATCAACATTTAAATTTAAATAAGATGAAAACATAAATAGATAATTATTCTATTTCATAGAACTTGGGTTAAAATCTGAACAATAATTGAAATTACTAATGATATAAAAACATGAATGGAAACTAAATTGGTGACGTATAGTGGCAAGAATTTTGAATAATACCATGAAGATATTTGGTTCAAATCTCTAACTAATCAAGTATGCAACAGAAAAATAAGAATGGGAAATCAATTGACGATTCTTCAATTTATAACTTAACTTACGTGTTGTATAGCTTTCCATATAAAGAATATCTCACCAATTCCACCGTTAAATTCAAAGCATTAATATGTAGATCGTATTTATATCAAATCAAAATTATTTTTTACTCTATTCATATATTTCAAAACTGATGGGATTATTCAAAAACGAAAAGAAATTAACTATTTGATTATATATTTATTTGATTATATACTTATTGTTACTTAATTTTTCTAAAATATGATATGTAAAATTATTATTATAGTCACTTGTAATCTAACAATTTAATTGATTGAAATCACATTTAAAAAAAAATGCAAAAGTGTAAATTAAGATATGAATTAAGCAATCTCAATTGATCCCACTTTACTCTACGTGCACATGTACAGAAGATATGAATAACTCAGTTGAAGTACAATAATGGTCCATAACTTTAATATAATATATATTCAATACAAATGTCCCTTATTATTACTCAAAAAAAAAAAAAAAAGAGTTAAAAGCTTCACATTAAACTAAAATATTTTGAGATTCAAAGCGAGGTTTAAAAACATACAAACTATTCACCAATATATTTATTTGTATTTTTTAGATATAGTTTCTGATTAAAAAACAAATTAGGGTGCGTTTGCAATAATTTATCTACAGCTTATATTTGAGCTTATCTTATAATATAAGCACTTTAGATAAAAAAATTTAGGTATTTATTTAAACTTATGAAAATAACTTATGACCCTTCAATAAGTCCATTTGAACTTATTTCAATAAGATTCATATAAAAGCTTATCAAAAAGAGCTTATTGAAGCTTATAGATATAAGTGCTTAATTAAACTGTTTTTCCAAACGGACCCTTAGTATATCTTAGGTTATTCTATTTTTTAAAGCTATGGTAACGACGTTTTTGCTGGTTGTTACAATATAAAAAATAGGGAATAGATGCATTGACTAAATATTTAATTCAAGTCATCAACAAAAATTTAAAGGGAGACTTACTTTGATTTCTTTTTGGGGATTTTCTTACTTTGCTTTCTGGCTGTCAACCATTACGACTGTCAATAAATTAATATATGAAGTTGGAAACAACTTTTCTGAAGCATCTCCAACAATTCATTTTGTCACTTTTTCTAATTTCTTGTCAATATAAAAAAAATGATGGTTCACAATTTTTTCCACAATCATAATCAAATAAACAGCTTATTTCGCTATTTTATTGGGATTGCATTCCACAATTTTTTCCTCGTGAAAACGTTTATTCACATTAAAAAGAAGAGTAGTGGAACGGTGTTAAGTCATCAAAATAACATCTATCTCTAATAAATTTTTTGACTTCATAAAAAAATTCAAGAGAATTTTTTTTATATAAGTCTAATGAGTGGCTTTATGTGAATAGGGTATACATTTATCTTGGATTGCAATGAAATTTATTAGCAGAGTGAAGATGATTTGGTAATTTTTGAATCATTCACCTTTTCATTAACAACTAAGCATTTGTTTGTTTTATTGGAAATTAATATTTTGTAGAAAAATTTTATTTACATTTATATGAGTATAGATTTTATATATTTTATGATTAATAAAATAATGTATGAAATCATGATAGTGGAAGAAAATTACTTCTTTTTTCAAAATAATAGATATTATTTTTTACTATACTCTCCATACGTAATATTAAAAAAATAAAACATTTTCTATAATTATAATTTTTTAACTATAAACAGAAATAAGTAAAATTATTCTTTAGGAATATGTTTTCCAAAATATCTTGAGCAGTAAAGTCTCATCTACTTCTATACAAATAAAGAAATTTCAACTGTTTATGTAAGTGGTGGATCGAGAAATTTAAACTCATGGAAATGGCATATGGTAGAAAAATAAGGCTATAAAAATATGTTCGCTACATTGGACAATCACGTATGAAAACCCCAGATTAATGGTAGGCAGAAGCTAATTATAAATAAAAACAAATTTTATAACTTAATTATAAGGAGAAAAAAATATAAAGATGAAATTATAAATCAGAAAAATATAGGGACCAAAAATTAAAACTAACTTGTAATTATCACTCAATATATATGGTAGATTACAAAAAGGTGAAGCCAAAAAATAAGTGAAATCAAATTAATTAAAAAATAATTTATGATAAAGTAACATTATTTGGTGGTTGTTACAAAGATAAAAATAATTTCAAAAAGGTTGAATAGATATGTATTGACTGAATATTGTATTCAAGTGATGAAGAAAAAGTTAAAGGACTTGTGATACCTTGATATATAAGGCAAATAAATAACTTATATTTGCATAGTGGAAAACTTAATTACTTTAATTTTTTACTATCAGCAATTGACCTAAGGAACTTGTTTTACACCGCTGTCAACAAATTAATATACAAAGTTGCAAACAACTTTTATACATGAAGCATCCTCAATAATGCACTTTATCACTATTTTTTTGGAAAGATTTCCACAATCATATATTGCAGATTTCTATATAATTTTGATATTAAAATTTTAGGAAATTTTGCAAAATTTTTCAGTAACTGTCATAACTCATTAATTCTGTATTTAACTCATGATGATGAATGATGAAGAGAGTCGGAATCATAAGGAATATATAAAAATGTTCATTCATATACAATTTTCCATAATCATCTATTATATATATAATCAGGTCATTTCTCCGCTTGGTACTGATTGAGTGAGATTTACTGCTTAAAGCACAAAATTAACATCTATCATATGAAGTAATAATTTATCTCAAAAGTTTAAATTATTTTAAAAACAAAAATAATTTTAAATATCTCCAAGAGTCACCTCACACAAAATTTAAAAGCCTAATACTTCCTCTATTTTTTAATTTGTCACTTTAGATAATTTGTTTATTTGCCATTTTAAATTACTAAGAAGGCATTCAACTGTTTTTTTTTTTTTTTAATAATTTTACCTATATAATTTTTAATAAATAGTCAACCATTTTAGGAATAACAATAGGCAAGACCGAGACAAATCAATCTTCTCTAATCCCAAGTCTATCAAGGAATTGCCATCTCTAAGCTACTCCATATACTAATTGATTTTTAATTAAGGGAAAATTATACTTTATACCTTTAAAGTTTTATTGAGTGCCAACTTATCCCCATAAATTTTAAAATCTTACAAATTACACCTTAAACTATAAATAAGTTAAAAAATATTGTCTTAAAGTTGGAAGAAAACTATAACGGCATTAATTAGATATTAGTTTTAACCCTAAATTAGTAAGTGCGCTCTTGTTGGGCACAAAACAAGTATTGAATGTATTATTGGTTCACATTATCACTACAAGGATTTCATCATTTAGTGTTGAACACTTACAGACAAACTATTTGTCACTAAAAGTAACCCAATCATGGAAAATAAATATGAAAGTTGTTTATGAATTAGTGATGGATTTGCTAACAAGTAGTACTTTGTCAGTAAATGTTGACAAATTTTGCAAGCTTTTGGTTGCTAGATTCATCAGCAAATGTATATTATTTTCAATGTAGTGATAGATTTACACTACTAGAAATAAACTTATTTTCCATGGTTAATATTGTGGGAAATTTAAATTGCTTAATTACTGTAGGAAAACAAATTTCCCATGGTTTATTAACCATGGGAAAATGATGTGTGGGTAACTTTTCCATGGTATTATCCCATACTGATGGGATCCAAGATGTGGCTGCCAACAAAGCTTCAAATGATCCTTTGCATATTCGTGATGGACCGATTACATGTGCAAAAGCCAAGAAACTACATGATGCTCTTGGAGGCTTAATTAGTAGCATATGGGCTAAATTTGAAGCAAGAGATGGAATTTATGCCTTAGAAGATTCCAAACACTTTGTCGTGCTTATTCAAGCTGATTTGAAGTGTTCTAATTGATTAGGCCCAAATTAGAGCTATCTTTTGTTTGCAAGTTGAAATGTGTATTTGGGCTCAAGTCTGAGTTGTTTGATTTTTAATTATGTGTAATTTGGGTCAAACACATTTTTAGGCCTTATTT